>SJYT01050585.1:54395-66769 GCA_006410635.1 Cephalophus harveyi | reverse complement strand
CCATGGTCTTTGTTTTCTGAATGTTGAGCTTTAAGCCAACTTTTTCACTCTCCTCTTTCACTTTCATCAAGAGGCTTTTTAGTTCCTCTTCACTCTGTGCCATAAGGGTGGTGTCATCTGCACATCTGAGGTTATTGATATTTCTCCCAGCAATCTTGATTCCAGCTTGTGCTTCTTCCAGCCCAGCGTTTCTCATGAAGTACTCGCATAGAAATTAAATAAGCAGGGTGACAATATACAGCCTTGACGTACTCCTTTTCCTATTAGGAACCAGTCTGTTGTTCCAAATGTCCAGTTCTAACTGTTGCTTCCTGACCTGCATACAGATTTCTCAAGAGGCAGATCAGGTGGTCTGGTATTCCCATTTCTTGAAGAATTTTCCACAGTTTATTGTGATCCACACAGTCAAAAGCTTTGGCATAGTCGATAAAGCAGAAATAGATGTTTTTCTGGAACTCTCTTGCTTTTTTGATGATCCAGCGGATGTTGGCAATTTGATCTCTGGTTCCTCTGCCTTTTCTAAAACCAGCTTGAACATCTGGAAGTTCACAGTTCACATATTGCTGAACCCTGACTTGGAGAATTTTAAGCATTACTTCACCAGTGTGTGAGATGAGTGCAATTGTGTAGTAGTTTGAGCATTCTTTGGCATTGCCTTTCTTTGGGATTGGAATGAAAACTGACTAAAATTATTTTATTAGTAATGTATATATCCCAATCTCCCAATCCTTACCAGCCCCCACTTCCCCTCTTGGTACTTATACATTTGTCCTCTGTGTTTCTATTTCTGCTTTGCAAATAAGGTCATCTATGCCATTTTACTAGATTCCACACATATGCATTAATATACAATATTTGTTTTTCTCTTTCTGACTTACTTCATTCTGTATGACTGTTTCTAGGTCCATCCACATCTGATGGCACCATTTCATTCCTTTTTGTGGCTGAGTAATATTCCACTTTATAAATGTACCACATTTTCTTTGTCCATTGCTCTGTTGATGGACATTTAGGTTACTTCCATGTCCTGGCTATTGTAAACAGTGCTGCAGTGAGCCCTGGGGGTGGGGGTACATCATGTATCTTTTTTAATTATATTTTTCTCCAGGAGGATGCCCAGGAGTGGGATTACTGGGTCATATGGTAGTTCTCTGTTTAGTTTTTTGAGGAACCTCCATACTGTTCTCCATAGTGGTTGTACCAGTTTACATTCCCACCAACAGTGTAGGAGAGTTCCATTTCTCCATACCCTCTCCAACGTTTATTGTTTATGAAATTTTTGATGATGACCATTCTGACCTGTGTGAAGTGATACCTCATTGTGGTTTTCATTTGCATTTCTCTAACAGTGATGTTGGGCTTCCATGGTAGCTCAGCTGGTGAAGAATCTGCCTGTAATGCAGGAGACCCTGGTTTGATTCTTGAGTCAGAAAGATCCAGTGACAAAGGGATAGGCTACCCACTCTGTCACTTCCCTGGTGGCTCAGCTGTAAAGAATATACCTGCAATACAGGAGACCTGGGTTCTATCCCTGGATTGGGAAGATTCCCTGGAGAAGGGAAAGGCTATGCACTCCAGTAATCTGGCCTGGAGAATTCCATGAACTGTATAGTCCACAGTGTCACAAAGAGTCGGACATGACTGAGCGACTTTCACTTTCAACAGTGATGTTGAGCATCATTTCATGTGCTTGTTGGCCATATGAAAGTCTTCTTTGGAAAAATGTCAGTTTATTCTTCTGCCCATTTTTTTGATTGGGTTGTTTGTTTTTTTGATACTGATGTATATGAGCTGTTTGTGTATTTTGGAGATTAATTCCTTGTCAGTTGCTTTATTTGCACACATTTTCTTGCATTCTGAGGATTGTCTTTTTGTCTTACTTATGGCTTCCTTTGGGTTTCCCTGGTGGCTCAGTGGTAAAGAATTTGCCTCCTAATGCAGGAGATGGCAGGTTTAAGTGTTAGTCACTTAATCATGTCTGCCTTTTTGTGACTCCATGGACCGTAGCCCACCAGGCTCCTCTGTGCATGGAATTCTCCAGGCAAGAATACTGGAGTGTGTATGGTTTTAGGGAGTATTCTAATTTCATTCTTTTTACATGTAGCTCTCCTTTATTCCTAGCTCCACTTATTGAAGAGACTGTCTTTTCTCCATTCTGTATTCTTGTCTCTTTGTCAAAGATTAGGTGACCATAGATATGTGGGTTTATCTGTCGGCTTTCTATCCTATTCCATTGATCTATATTTCTGTTTTTGTGCCAGTACGATACTATCTTGATTACTGTAGCTTTGTAGTACAGCCCGAAGTCTGGGAGCCTGATTCCTCCAGCTCTGTTTTTCTTTCTCAAGATTGCTTTGGCTCTAGAGGGTCTTTTGTGTTTCCATACAAATTGTAACATTTTTTTGTTCTCATTCTGTGGAAAATGCCTTTAGTAGTTTGATAGAGATTGCACTGAATCTGTAAAATGCTTTGGGTAGTATGGTCATTTTCACAATATTGATTCTTTCAATCCAAGAACATGATACATATTTCCATCTGTTATCTTTGACTACTTTCATCAGTTCAGTTTAGTTCAGTTCAGTCACTCAGTCATGTCTGACTCTTTGCCACCCCATGAATCGCAGCACACCAGGCCTCCCTGTCCATCACCAACTCCTGGAATTCACTCAAACTCTTGTCCATCGAGTCGGTAATGCCATCCAGCCTTCTCATCCTCTGTCGTCCCCTTTTCCTCCTTCCCCCAATCCCTCCCAGCATCAGAATCTTTTCCAATGAGTCAATTCTTCACATGAGGTGGCCAAAGTACTGAAGTTTCAGCTTTAGCATCATCCCTTCCAAAGAAATCCCAGGGCTGATCTCCTTCAGAATGGACTGGTTGGATCTCCTTGCAGTCCAAGGGACTCTCAAGAGTCTTCTCCAACACCACAGTTCAAAAGCATCAATTCTTTGGCACTCAGCTCATCCTCTGTCATTCCCTTCTCCTCCTGCCGCCAATCCCTCCCAGCATCAGAGTCTTTTCCAATGAGTCAACTCTTCGCATGAGGTGGCCAAAGTACTGGAGTTTCAGCTTTAGCATCAGTCCTTCCAAAGAACACCCAGGACTGATCTCCTTTAGAATGGACTGGTTGGATCTCCTTGCAGTCCATGGGTCTCTCAAGAGTCTTCTCCAACACCACAGTTCAAAAGCATCAATTCTTTGGTGCTCAGCTTTCTTCATAGCCCAACTCTCACATCCATACATGACCACTGGAAAAACCATAGCCTTGACTAGACAGACCTTTGTTGGCAAAGTAACGTCTCTGCTTTTCAAAATGCTACCTAGGTTGGTCATAACTTTCCTTCCAAGGAGTAAGCGTCTTTTAATTTCATGGCTGCAATCACCATCTGCAGTGATTTTAGAGCCCCCAAAAATAAAGTCTGACACTGTTTCCCCATCTATTTCCCATGAAGTGATGGGACCAGATGCCATATCCTTCTAAGCAGGTGTTATTACTGTCCATATTTTACAGATGAGTAATCTGAGACAAAGGTTTGGTAATGCCCTCAAAAACATAGCTAATAAGTTCTGGAGCCAACAGTCCACGTGCTTCTAACACTGTTTCTGTCATCCCATTTCCCCAAACCCAGAGAAGCAGATGAGAAGCAAATTAGGAAGCAAGAGATTGGAATAATACTGTAAAGCAGCTATTATACTTACCTAGAGAAAGAGTATCCCTTTCCAAGAGAGTAAAAAGTGTAAGAGAAGATGTGTATAAGAGACAGATGTGAGTCTGAGTGAACTTCGAGAGATGGTGATGAACAGGGAGGCCTGGCGTGCTGCGATTCATGGGGTCGCAAAGAGTCGGACACGACTGAGCGACTGAACTGAACTGAACTGAAGGGCCACTTGACTTCGCATTCCAGGATGTCTGGCTCTAGGTGAGTGATGATATCATCATGATTATCTGGGTCGTGAAGATTTTTTTTGTACAGTTCTTCTGTGTATTCTTGCCACCTCTTCTTAATATCTTCTGCTTCTGTTAAGTCCATACCATTTCTGTCCCTTATCGTGCCTATCTTTGCATGAAATGTTCCCTTCGTATCTAATTTTCTTGAAGAGATCTCTAGTCTTTCCCATTCTATTGTTTTCCTCTATTTCTTTGCACTGATCACTGAGGAAGGCTTTCTTATCTCTTTTTGCTATTCTTTGGGACTCCGCGTTCAAATGGGTGTATCTTTCCTTTCCTTTACCTTTCGCTTCTCTTCTTTCACAGCTATTTGTAAGGCCTCCTCAGACAACCATTCTGCATTTCTGCATTTCTTTTTCTTGGGGATGGTCTTGATCACTGCCTTCTGTACAATGTCACGAACCTCCATCCATAGTTCTTCAGGCACTCTATCAGATCTAAACCCTTGAATCTATTTGTCACTTCCACTGTATAATTCTAAGGGGTTGATTTAGGTCATACCTGAATGGTCTAGTGGTTTTCCCTATTTTCTTCAATATAAGTCTGAATTTGGCAATAAGGAGTTCTTGATCTGAGCCACAGTCAGCTCCCAGTCTTGTTTCTGCTGACTGTATACAGCTTCTCCATCTTTGGCTGCAAAAAACATAATAAATCTGATTTCGGTATTGACCATCTGGTGATGTCCATGTGTAGAGTCTTCTCTTGTGTTGCTGGAAGAGGGTCTTTGCTATGAGCAGTGTGCTCTCTTGGCAAAACTCCAAAATCCCTCTCAGTTTAGTTCAGTTCAGTCGCTCAGTTGTGTCCGACTCTTTGCGACCCCATGAAATGCAGCACGCCAGGCCTCCCTGTCCATCACCAACTCCTGGAGTTCACCCAAACCCACATCCATCAAGTCGGTGATGCCATCCAACCATGCATCCTCTGTCATTCCCTTCTCCTCCTGCCGCCAATCCCTCCCAGCATCAGAGTCTTTTCCAATGAGTCAACTCTTCGCATGAGGTGGCCAAAGTACTGGAGTTTCAGCTTTAGCATCAGTCCTTCCAAAGAACACCCAGGACTGATCTCCTTTAGAATGGACTGGTTGGATCTCCTTGCAGTCCATGGGTCTCTCAAGAGTCTTCTCCAACACCACAGTTCAAAAGCATCAATTCTTTGGTGCTCAGCTTTCTTCATAGCCCAACTCTCACATCCATACATGACCACTGGAAAAACCATAGCCTTGACTAGACAGACCTTTGTTGGCAAAGTAACGTCTCTGCTTTTCAAAATGCTACCTAGGTTGGTCATAACTTTCCTTCCAAGGAGTAAGCGTCTTTTAATTTCATGGCTGCAATCACCATCTGCAGTGATTTTAGAGCCCCCAAAAATAAAGTCTGACACTGTTTCCCCATCTATTTCCCATGAAGTGATGGGACCAGATGCCATATCCTTCTAAGCAGGTGTTATTACTGTCCATATTTTACAGATGAGTAATCTGAGACAAAGGTTTGGTAATGCCCTCAAAAACATAGCTAATAAGTTCTGGAGCCAACAGTCCACGTGCTTCTAACACTGTTTCTGTCATCCCATTTCCCCAAACCCAGAGAAGCAGATGAGAAGCAAATTAGGAAGCAAGAGATTGGAATAATACTGTAAAGCAGCTATTATACTTACCTAGAGAAAGAGTATCCCTTTCCAAGAGAGTAAAAAGTGTAAGAGAGATCTAGAAAAGCCCAATATTTGCAGGATCATTTAGAATTACATATATCAAGAGCCCCTGAGAGCATTAATATATTCCATCATAAAATAACAGGTGCCCTTATGTCAGTCAGTCATTCAACAACTCAACAAATTATCCGTGGAGCACCTAGCTAACCAACAGGAAAACATCAAATTATGTTATCTTGCATTAAGACAAAGAAATTAAACATTTTAGGAAAAATTCTCATCACAAAATGTATATACCGTAAGGGAGAGCTTAAATTTTATGCAGTTTAAACTTCACTTATGTAAAAATTTTAACTACATGCAAATTTTAATATTGCAACAATGTTAGACAGTTGAATTATATTCTTAGAAAAGCATAAGTTTCTTACTTAGTATAACAACAGACTAACATCTACAGAAAAAATGGCATCATCTGAACTTAAATTCCTCTACTATGTCTCTGAAGTGTTACAGGTAAAACACTGTTTCCCTAGGTTTCACTTACAATTTACTCTATTTGATCAGAAATGATTTAAAAGCATTTTCCTTACTGGGTTGGTAGCATTCTGTTTCCAAAGGTGCAATGCTCCGTGGAAAGCATGAGCGATGATCATGGAGCCATCTTCATTGAACTGACAATCATAAAATCCCAGGGTATTGCCACCTACTTCTCCTACTCGAACCTACTCAACAATACACAGAAAACAATTCATAACCGATTTCTCACAACAGAAACCACTGATTCCAGAGATTATGTTCTCACTTATTTAACATACACAAAGAGTGAACATCTGTAGCTCTAGGAACACAGACTTGGGATTTACTGCTTAATATACTCATTTTTCTTTTCCTTAAATATTCACATTTTACCTGTTCTAGCCAAACTCCTGACTCTTCATCTGGAGCCCAGAGAATCATGGTTTTATCCATTGAGGCAGACAACAATCTCATTGGTTGTTGTAGGATACCATCTAAAGAAAAAACCAAACTACAGTAAATCCTCTAAATAAAAAATTCAAATTGCACACTTTCATAGAGGCAAAGTGCGTTCGCCACGTCCAGTCACATAAGTTAGTTCACGTGTCTAGCATACATTTGTCACCTGTATGCATCCTCTACAAGTGGTCATGCTTTTGTGTACTTTACAGCACTGTATAGAGTCCAGTGGTACAGTATCTTTATTTTAAGCTAGATCTGCAAGAGGGTGACTTCATTGAACTCCTTACTATGCAATACAAGGCACTTTGTAATGAAGACCTCCAGTGAAGAATTGGGATGCCCACAGAAAGGACAAAGAGAGAAGAGAGGAAAAAGAAACTGAAGAACTGAAGAGATTCACGACACAGGAAATGGCAAGAGGATTTTCTTTACTTGAGGAGGCACTGTTGGTTTTTCAGGCACAGGACCTGAATGTAGACTAGTACCCGAAGGCTGCAGCAGCCATTCAGAATGCAGTCCAGTGCTACCTTGTCATCTATGATGAGAAAAAAAGTGCTGCTACCCAGACACCACTGGATCATTTTTTCAAGAGGCTTACATAGAACTGAATCCAGTAAAGAACCAGTCCTTTGCCGTCAACATCAGGTGTTGGCTGAAACTGCAGCCTGGCCTTCATCTTTCGACAGCCCTTCAGCTCCACCATCTCCCACCTCTTCTCCCTCCTCCCATCAGTAACTCTTCTTCCCTGATCACTCGATGCCAGCCCCTGTATGCCAGCTGTTGTACTGCACTACTGTACTTTTCAAGGTAAAATGCTCTAAGATTAAAGATGTTTTATTATTTGTGTGAAAGTATTATACATTTATTATAGTACTGTACTATATAGTGTATTAAGCTAAAAAAGCAGGTTGTACAAGCGCAAATGCATATTGATATCATTTTAACAGCTACAAAACAGTTTTATGATTACAAAATGTGTAGTATAAAAGGATAAAAAGTGCATGGGAATAACTGAATTCAGCCTTAAGGAAAGGAAGGAGGGGGAAGGGTTCAGGAAAAACTACAGGGATCCCCATATCTATATCTAATTTATCTCTTATTTTAATTAATTTATTTATTCTTGGTTGTGCTAGGTCTCCGTTGCTGCGCAGGTTCTGTCTAGTTGTGGCGAGTAGGGGAGCGAGGGCTTCTCACGGTGGTGGCTTCTCTTGCTGTGGAGCACAGGCTCCAGGAACACGGACTCCGGTAGCTGCAGTGTGTGGGCTCAGTTGTGGCTCATGGGCTCAGCAGCTGGGGCACACGGATTCAGTTGCTCTGCAGCATGTGGAACATTTCATGCCTGAGATCGAACCCAGGGCCCCTGCACTGGCAGGAGATTCTGATCCACTGAACCACCTGGGAAGTCGTATAATATCTAATTTATCTATTTTAAACTGCAGCAAATATGACATAATATAATAAAAGCTGGATGGTGTTAACCTGAGCATTAATTACTGCTGCTCTCTATTCTTGTCTTGGGGAAGGGGTTGGGAAGAGAAAATGGGGCTGCTGCCATGCTCAGCTCTACACCTCAGTGCCAATTCGAACGTGCACACAATCATCACTCCATAAACAGAGGTTAAGGGCAAAAAAAAGAAGGAAAATCTTTACTTAGTCATAAATGATGTAGCTTGGTATTACCAACTTTGTATTTCCAAGGGTAAAGGATCAAGTGAAGTTGGCTTGAAAGTCAATTTCTCTTAAATCCCCCAAGGACCAGGTAAAAACTTTAAAGATAAAAAGTTAAAAGCCACATGGCAGTTTTGGCATCAAAGCAGGAATCATAGTTTTTTCCCTTTTAGAAATACAACTTTTAATGGAATTGAAGAGCTAGCTGAACGGGTTACAGTATTATACTTTGCCAACAGGAAGATGTCTTATACTTGAGATTTCTTTTTTTTAAATTATCTGTTTGTTTTGGCTGGGTTGGGTCTCCATTGTGGCACACTAGCTCTTCACTGCTGTGCTAGGGCTTTCTCGAGTTGCAGCAAGCAGGGGCTTCTCTTGAGTTATAGTGGACAGGCTCCTCATTGCAGTGGCTTCTCTTGTTGTGGAGCATGGGATCTAGGATACGTGGGCTCAGCAGTTGTGGTTCACAGGCTTAGTTGCTCTGTGACATGTGGTAACTTAGTTCCAGACCAGGGATCAAACCTGTGTCCCCTGCACTGGCAGGCAGATTCTTAACCAGTGGACCACAAGAGAAGTCCCTGAGATTTCTAATTACACTCAAAAATATCCTCTACTTCATTTGGTCGGCTTAAAATTCTATCAGTCAGACTTAACTGAAATGAGGGCTTTGTGTTTGCTTTTCTCCTACCTTTGTAAAATGAAGGCTGCCAATGAACTGCATTTACCCAGTTTTCATGACCAGCCAGCACAGTCTCCAGAGTAACCGCAAATGTTATTTTAATACCTACAACAACAACAACAACAAAAGATTCTTCCCACAAAGCTCTTTTTAAAAGGAACATTTTCATAACCAACTCAGTGGTACAATTACATTAAAAAAAAAATCAGAACAGAACATGATTTAGATTCAACAAAAAACATTAATTCTAAATTTCATTAAATTTACCCCTTGTTCAAAATTACAGGAGAAAAAAGATATGTAAACTCTAAAGATGTATAGATTTTTCTTTATGTTTTGCCTGCTGCTGCTAAGTCACTTTAGTCGTGTCCGACTCCGTGTGACCCCACAGACGGCAGCCCACCAGGCTCCCCCGTCCCTGGGATTCTCCAGGCAAGAACACTGGAGTGGGTTGCCATTTCCTTCTCCAATGCATGAAAGTAAAAAGTGAAAGGGAAGTCACTCAGTCATGTCCGACTCTTAGGGACCCCACTGACTGCAGCCTACCAAGCTCCTCTGTCCAGGGGATTTTCCAGGCAAGATTACTGGAGTGGGGTGCCATTTGCCTACTTAGCTATAAATAAAAATTAAGGGATATGTTCTATTTTAAATTTTCAGGGACAGTGACTCTTATGCTATAATTAAAAAACAAAAAAGACATGCTGGCCTCCTTTGCTTTCCTTACTCATTATGTGAAATAGTCTAAACTACCATTAAAAAGAGACAACACTCCTAAGATAAATGTAAAAATAAAGGAAGTCAAATCAGTACTGTGAACTTTCAAACAAAATAATTAGTGAAAATATCACAAAAGTTTTCATATTTGGAAACAATATGCTACTTAGAGTATTTCTTGGTTCTCTCCATAAATCTGCCACCAAATCTCAACTCTAATGGGCGTTATAACCAAGAAGAGTAATAACAATGAAGTGTATTTCTGGATGAACAATGTTAAATAAGGATTAGCGTTATGATTTTCACACCCATAGAAAATTATCTCCAACAGAACCTACCATGGAGGGGTACTGTTCTAATGCCAGACAGTAAGAAAATCACAACTACATATGCCATTCAAATATAGGAATTAAGTTGTCTCTTATGAATATCCTCCAACAAAGGTACAAATAATTCACATTATTTTCTTAGATCTTCCTGTGCTAAAACTGAAAATGAGTAAAATTTTACAAACTAATTTATTGAGAAAATACTAAACATTTTCAGCAACTAAAAAACCTAACATGGTTTGGAAAAGTAAGTTTCATATATTAAAAATGACTCACTCTCACGTAAAAATAAAAAAGGAAAAATGCATAGTATAAGTTTCAGCTAGGGATCTGATACTTCTGAAAACCTAACCTTCACATATGTGTGTAGTGATACAGATAAATAAATCAGCTAGGAAATCTAAGAATTACTGCATCAAATATTTTCATTGTTACTCACTTTCATTTTCTACAGTAAAAGTATTTTCTTTCAGTTTTATATTATCATCTTCCTGAGTTTCTAAAGATGTTGATTTTACATACAGTCTCCATATGCGTATCAGGCAATCTTGTGAACAGCTTGCTAGGAAAAGATCTCTTCCTAGTTAAAAAAACAGATATTATTATTTTTAGAACATTCTATTCTTAAATTTAAGTATGAGTTTTTCTTCTACAACATATACATTTCTAGATTTCCTGAAAAAATCAGACTTTGCTTCCCTTTCATTCATTTGACCAATATTCATTTTCAATGACACTGACAAATACACATAAAATGCTAATAAACAGTTATAATATTTGGTATTCCTATACAATCTACTAATTTCTAAGAAGAACTTCTCAAGAATGTCTGCACATGCAATAGCTAGTGTCCTCCTGTAAAGATCAACTTATGTCATCCTCTACCATCCCAACTAATACTTAATACAAAGGATAAGTATCCTCTTTTCTAACTGGGCCAACAGAAAAATGTTACATACAAAGAAAATGTTAAATTAAAACATAAGAGGCTGCTTTTTTGAAAGTTACACATACTTGTCTGCACTATATGTACTTTAGCAATACTTCATACTGACCAAAGGCTGCCCATTCCACGCCTCTTATCCAATCCTCATGTCCAGAGAGAAAAAGCATTTTCTGAAACTAGTAAGATAACAAAAATCACAGGGTTTAATGTAAGAATTTAATATTTTAATGTATATCAGTGACTTCATTTGATCTCAGCCATTCCTCCTACATTTTTTTTAAAAAAACTGGAAACACTATCTGATCAGTCATAAGATAAGAGTTCTCACTCGGGAACGAAAAAAACTCATCATCTATATCATTTAACTGAGCAGTCATGGTGGGCTGCAGTCTATAGGGTTGTTAGGAGTCAGACACGACTGAGCGACTTCCCTTTCACTTTTCACTTTCATGCACTGGAGAAGGAAATGGCAACCCACTCCAGTGTTCTTGCCTGGAGCATCCCAGGGATGGGGGAGCCTGGTGGGCTGCCGTCTATGGGGTTGCACAGAGTTGGGACATGACTGAAGTGACTTAGCAGCAGCAGCACGAGTAGATAATATCCGTAGTCCCCAAATACACTAACTGTTCACAAGGTAAAATGACATACACTGTAGATACAATATAGAAAAAAGCTGGGCGGCTGAACATAATGATTTTTAACTTTCTTATAAAATGCAAAGAAATAAATATTTCTACTATTAACTAGGGATTCCCTGGTAGCTCAGCTGGTAAAGAATCCACCTGCAATGCAGGAGACCCTGGTTTAATTCCTGGGTCAGGAAGATCCGCTGGAGAAGGGATAGGCTACGCACTCCAGTATTCTTGGACTTTCCTGGTGACTCAGCTTGTAAATAATCCACCTGCAATGTGGGAGACCTGGGTTCAATCCCTGGGTTGGGAAGATCCCCTGGAGAAGGGAACAGCTATGCACTCTAGTATTCTGATCTGGAGAATTCCATGGACGGTATGGTCCATGGGGTCACAAAGAGCGGGCACGGCTGAGCGACTTTCACTCACTCTCTATTAACTAAACGAACATAGGGTTAACCAACCCTCTTTCTGAAACTTCCCTCTGGTTTAACCACTCAAAGAACAGGAAAAAGATTATAAGAACAAATAATCACTGCTAGGGGTGTATTTCACGTATGCAGAGTACATCATGAGAAATGCTGGACTGAAAGAAACACAAGCTGGAATCAAGATTGCCGGGAGAAATATCAATAACCTCAGATATGCAGATGACACCACCCTTATGGCAGAAAGTGAAGAGGAGCTAAAAAGCCTCTTGATGAAAGTGAAAGAGGAGAGCGAAAAAGTTGGCTTAAAGCTCAACATTCAGAAAACGAAGATCATGGCATCTGGTCCCATCACTTCATGGGAAATAGATGGGGAAACAGTGGAAACAGTGTCAGACTTTATTTTTTT
>SJYT01050585.1:23580-54154 GCA_006410635.1 Cephalophus harveyi | reverse complement strand
TGGACTGTGAAGAAGGCTGAGTGCCGAAGAATTGATGCTTTTGAACTGTGGTGTTGGAGAAGACTCTCGAGAGTCCCTTGGACTGCAAGGAGATCCAACCAGTCCATTCTGAAGGAGATCAGCCCTGGGATTTCTTTGGAAGGAATGATGCTAAAGCTGAAACTCCAGTACTTTGGCCACCTCATGTGAAGAGTTGACTCACTGGAAAAGACTCTGATGCTGGGGGGAATCGGGGGCAGGAGGAGAAGGGGACGACCGAGGATGAGATGGCTGGATGGCACCACGGACTTGATGGACGTGAGTCTGAGTGAACTCCGAGAGATGGTGATGAACAGGGAGGCCTGGCGTGCTACGATTCATGGGGTTGCAAAGAGTTGGACACAACTGAGCGACTGAACTGAACTGATATTTCATTTAAATTTCTTAAGAAAAAATACTACTATAACATTTCCCTCTCTTCTTCCCCACCTAACGATATGTCTTCCACAACAACTCTGGACTTGGAGGCCAAAGCAGCAGCAGAATACCTGGCGATCAAAGAGCGACAAGCGGTTTAACAGAGGACTGTTGAAAAGCTTTTCCTATTGGGTTGGTCAACTTAGATCAGTACATCCCCCAAATTCTATAATCTAGAAAGTCTGTCTTAAGATACGGAATTAAGCAGAACATAATTCTAGCCTCTTAAAGAAAGATGAACAATTACCTGATTGTTTTGTTGAACAAATATGTGAATTTTGCAGTCATCATCACCACATGCTAATACCGGCACTGGGAGGAAAAAGAGGCATTACTCTAAGCATCATATAACATATATGTATAAAAAATATTATACAACATCATAAACATCCATCCTAAGTTAGGACAATCACCTATGCTGTGTCCTAAGTTCTAGGTAGAGCCTTGACTTCTATTTCCCACATTACTGAACAAATAAATTGAAAGCACTCAATAATATCTTTAGGAATAAAATTAATATTCTAGAATGTTCCATTAAATGGATACTTGGCAAAGAATGACTATTAACAGAATCCTCTCCTCTATTCTGTGTCATTTACGATAGAAGGAGCAGTAAAAAGAGCTCAGCAGTAAAAACAAGCTGGGAGCACTTAACCATGTCAGCCAGTACACTTAATAGGAATCATTAGCCCACGTGAATAATAAAACACCCGGGAGAGCAACTAAGAGCCCAGCATCCTGGTTATTGCACAAAGATTTAACAGTATGTTTGTTACTTTGAGGACCCTACGTTTCGAGAATTTGATAATAAAACAAAATCCACGGAGTAATTAAAGAACAAAATAAAAGCACATATATAACTATGTGGTTAAAAAGCTATGAAAGGTGTGACTGTAAAATTAGTTTTCTTTAAATCAATTAAAAAAAAAAAAGCCATAAAACTCCAGTCACTCAGCCTCAATGCAGATGCAAAGAAATGAAATTATATGTAATGAAAACCAGAACAGAACTTGTGCAATTCCTCCTCCCGGGAAGCCCTGGCAGAAAGTGGGACATCACGTGAGACCACGAAGTTGCAGCTCCTGCTGCAGAGGGCAAAACAGCCTGGAGGTTTCCAGGCCCAGCCTCTGCCCACCAGCCTCTGTCCTTCAGGCAACTGAGGAGCCACAAGACTGTCTGACGTGCACTGGCCACCATCCTGGTGGAGGATAATCAAAGACAGGTACAGACAGGCTTCCCAGCAAAAGGACATTTTTCGCTTAGAGATTTTGAGTGGTCTGAGGCAAACTATCACTGCGCACAATGGGCAGGGGCTGTCACCTTGAGAAAAATGCTCCCGGGCCCATCTTAGTACTTTCTCAACTTATCCCAGACCTCCACCTTCTACAGAGCTAGGCAATTTCCCCAAATTTCATCTGTTTTGAACATATATCTGATAAATAGGAGTATCAATCTCAAGTTCATATTAAATCACTTAAATTTTTAACAGCTTCTGAAGTTTCTAACAGCCACCCCCTTAACCTTATGTTTTATACACAGATCATTTGACTACTGAGAACAAAAGTATGTTATCCATGTCTCTCAACTTGTCTTCTGAAAATATTCAGACACAAAATTAAGATCCAACATGTTTCTTTGAGGTCCTAGTTGTATGGAGATATAAAAATACGCTGCTCTTTTAATATACACTTAGTAGGAAACTCACCATCAATATTAGGCAAAAAAGACAAGCAGAGAGCCAGAGCGAATCCATTTCCAAAGTTCAAGGTCTGAAGGCATGTCACTAAGAAATAAAACATACCATGAACAACTAACTCAGCTTATCCTCCTGGAGAGGTCCAGTGGCATCATCAGAACCCTGGACATCAGCAGAGAGATGAGAAAAGTCAGTCCTGAGCCCCCAGGGACAATGGGAATTTAAACGGTCAGCTTTAAGGTTACTAGAGAACAAGATTACAGAGAACAAAAAGACTTAAATGAAAAGGCTTTGAGGGAATTTACACTATCAACAATTTGGTAAACAGGAATTCTAGAAAAGTGTAAAAGAAAAAAAGCACATAAATTAGAATTCTAACATTTCAAAAACTGATTGAAAGACTGAAAAAATTATGAGGATGCTGTTCATTTGATAATTATTATTTCATCTGTTTGGAACAATGTCTCTAAACCTACCTTCAGAACCCTGTTTAGACCAGATCCGAACAGTAGAATCGGAAGCTGCGGACACTATCAGTGTCTGCGATGCAACGTCTGGCGCCCTCCTCTGGTAAACGGCATGCACTGCATAAACAGGTCCTTCATGGCCGTAGACGTGGACTGCTTTTAAAAGCTGAATCACAAAGAATAACAAAAAAACTATGTTAAACGAAATCAATTTCACCTGCACTTAACTAGAATCAGAGGATCAAAGGCACTGTTAAAATGCCTGACCCAGAAATAAGTCCTTTCAAGCTGAGATAGTGAAGGACAGGGAAGCCTGACGTGCTGCAGTCCATGGGGTTACAAAGAGTCAGACACAACTAAGCAAGTGAACAAGAACAAGCTGAGAAGAACATAAACTTGTGCGAAGTCTGTCTGATTATATTAACAACACACAAAATGTGCACATCCCTTGATATAGCAATCTCACATTTAAGAACCTACTCTGAGAGAGCAGCACTAGTTTAACTGATAATAAAAGACAAATGCAAAAGGATACTGATCATACACTCTTCAAGAAAACTGCAATCAACTTAAAAGTATTAATAGGAAAAAAAAGTGTTAATAGGAAACTGATTATGTAATTTTAGACTTATATTCTAAGCCAACAAAAAGGATAATGCTCACTTATCACCTTGGAAAGACATCAATGACATTGATACCTTTGAAGACTACAGCCCAGATCTGTGGACTGCTCCTCCTCTAGGAGTGGTCTGACGTCTCCCTATGAAAAGATTCAGGGCTGACATTGTGACGTTGTCACAACATCAGTGTAACACACCAGGAGACATGCAATGTCAGCCTGTTCCACTATTAGTTAAATTACCTTTGATATTTTAGCAAAATGGCACCCCACTCCAGTACTCTTGCCTGGAGGATCCCACGGACAGAGGAGCCTGGTAGGCTGCATGCAGTCCATGGGGTCGCTAAGTCGGACACTACTGCGTGACTTCACTTTCACTTTTTGCTTTCATGTATTGGAGAAGGAAATGACAACCCACTCCAGTGTTCTTGCCTGGAGGATCCCAGGGACAGGGGAGCCTGGTGGGCTGCCATCTATGGGGTCACACAGAGTTGGACACGACTGAAGTGACTTAGCAGCAACATGTGAGATTATGTTTTAGGAATGAGTAAATGTTCTGTTTACTACCAAACTTTTACCAAGTTTTTTCAGCATCCACTCATAAAACTTGCATGTATCAAGCGGAGCTACAAAATAAAGAACTGGCAAAAACTGGGAAATGCCACCTGGTTATCAGTCTTCCTGCTTGCCATGCAAGATTATGCCCTGTAGTATCATTTCTGTTATTGTGGGTCTGTATTTTTAAGAGTTCCAAATATGTAAGACTTACCACTTTCCTTGAGAGGTATGTTTTGTAAATTGTTGTCTGCTGAAATAAAGGTGCCTTAAATATCTCAACTGTTTTTCCAATTACTTAAGTAGAACTCTGCCACTCAAAAAGGTAATTAATAGTTACATATAAGGCTTTGTACACTAACTTCCTGTAGTCATTAACCTCTGACTTCTCTGGAAAAAAAAACAAACACTTTTTAAAACTCAAGTAAACAAAATCACTTTAGTACATAATTAAACACTAGAGATATGGAACAGTCTTCACTAGAATGTTAGCCACGGAAATTTTGTGTCTTTTTTCTTCTTTATACTTTCTGGTATTTAAAATTTATTGTTATTGTTGTTGCTCAGTCACTAAGTCGTGTACAACTCTTTGCAACCCCAGGGACTGCAGTATGCCAGGCTTCCCATCCTTCACTCTCTCTCAGAGATCGCTCAAATTCATGCCCACTCAGTCGCTAATGCTATCTGAGTCTGTATAATTACCTCCCAAATGTTAAATCTATGGAAAAACTCATTTCACACCTGTTTTTTTGTTTTATTTTATACTGAAGTATCATTGATTTACAGTGTTATGTTGTATTATATTCTTTTTCATATCCTTTTCTGTTATGGTTTTGAATAAAGTTTCCTGTGCTATACAGTAGGGCCTTGTTGTGTTATTCATTTTATATAGTTTGTATCTGCTAATCCCAGGCTCCTAATTTTACCCCATCCCCATCCCCTTTCCCCTATGGCAATCATAAATTTGTTTCCTATGTCATTTCACATCTTTAAGCAGAATTTTATTTCAACCATCAGAGAATCTTAAAAGCTCAAACAAAACAAACCTCTCAAGTTCACTGGCTTGTTAAAAAACACCACCCACTAGTCAAAGACTCAAATCTCTCAGTATGCCAGCTTAGAACTATTTCCTTTTATCAGAAGTCAAGATGCAGTGAGCACCTGTATGCGTGAAATGCATACAGGCGTGAAAATGCATACCAGACGGAACCTTTAAGCCTCTCAAGCTACAATGTGTGACTCCTTCCCCCAAATCCTCTTATTCCCTTCATCCCTCTTTGAGGCCTTTCATCTTCCTCCTCTTCCTGTTGAGCCTCAGCCTCCTTTCTGGTCCATGTCTAAGTTCGCTGTCTGCCATCAGATACTTAGCCTGCAAGTCTCTCTACCAACAGAAGCTTAGGGCAGTGCAGGGAGCCAGCGTGAGGAACTCCGCCCATGGCAAAGGTCATGAGGAAGGAGACTTGGCATACGCAAAGGCGTGATCAAGCCTCAGGAAACCCCCTGTTCCCGAGCATCCACCCCCAAAACCAGAGTATACCTACTTTACTGTTTCATGCTCTCACCTACACCTCTGACTTCACAGGGGGCTGTTCCCCACCGGTTCTCTTGGAGAAGGAGCAAACGTGCAGCTCCAAGTCAATAAAAATTCTTGGGCATGACAAGAGTGTTTCAACTTACGAACTCCTCTGAAGGTTATCTAGCCTGCCTGTACAGGTTCCTCCGGCCACATGTGATTGTTTACAGCCTCCCAACCGTGAGAGGCACGAGATGTTTTAGACTTACTAAAGGCAAATTCTTTTGGGAAGTTAGAAATCATTAGTATAGTGGGTTGGTTAGGAATTATATTGGTGAAGGGTTTTTTCATTTGTTGTGCCAATAGGTGAGGTAAGGTGAAATCTCTCAGTCGTGTCCGACTCTTTGCGACCCCGTGGACTGTAATCTACTAGGCTTCTCCGTCCATGGGATTCTCCAGGCAAGAATACTGGAGTGGGATGCCATTGCCTTCTCCAGAGGATCTTCCCGACCCAGGGATCGAACCTAACCTCTGAGCCACCAGGGAAGCCCCAATATTGTGCCAATAATTGCTGCTAATTCCCTGCCCTGGGTGTGACAAGGGTGTCTCAGGTCAAACCTCTCTGCTGGCAAACTAGCTTGTATGACAGGATTATCCATACTCCTGCCACTACACACATGATTGTTTACTACCTCTCAACCATAAACAGAGAGTTTGGAGTATTTTGAAAGTCTTAATTAGCATAGGGCTTTTCTCATTGTTGAGTCAATGACTGCTGCCAGCCCTCCATATCCTTAGGCTCCTGGGAATATATTAATCAATGTATTTGGAATATAGAAAAGGAAATATAGTAGTTTTTGATGTAAGCAATACCAGACTTTTTGAGTTAATGAATTTTCTGTTTTGTTATAGATCACTGTACTTTATTATAAATCACTGTGTCCTTGCTATGTAAAAATGTAACTTGATCACTATCTTAAGACTAAATAGATCTTAAGGGGAACATTGGTGAAGGGTTTTCATTTGTTGGGCTGATGTTTGCTGCTAAATCTCCATATTCCCTGATCTTATAATGAATATAACTAGCATATAGGAGAAATAAGTATTAACCTTTAAGATTAATCATGTTAACCTTGGGTTAAATAAATTCCTTTCTTGGTTGTGACCAAACACCCTCACCCTATAGGGATGCAACTTTATCTGCTATCTTCAGAGGGTGGCACCTGGCTTAAGAAAAAACAGCTTGGAAAAAATAAGTTTTTTGGTTATCAGAAAGAAAGGGTCGTAAAATGTCAGCAGGCCTCATGGCAAGAAGATGATGTAAAACCCCCAAGACCTTTTTTTTATACATTTATGTGAAGCACCTGATTTTGATAAAGGTCAGGACTGCTGACCCCCACGTGACTTTTAAAATTTCCATTTGTCTCTATATGTAACAAAAGGTATATAAGCAAACCTAAAAAAATAAAGAAATGGGATCAGTTTCTGGAAAGACTATTCCCCCATGTTGTTTCTTTCTTGCTCTCTGTTTTTCTGGCTGAATTCCCATCTGGAATGTGGGTACTCACCAAGCCTGCTAATTTTGCCTGGGCTTCTTTCTAAGATCAGACAGGGGAGGCCTCAGTGCCTCCTCTCCTTCGGGAGAACAGAAAGACGCCTGTGGCCTATGTAGGTAGTGACTGGTATTCCATGTAAACCAAGTTATTCAGCCTCTTTTTCTCCACTAATATTTCCTACTACACTATCCGTTTCTAATCTCTCTATATATCTGTAATTAAATAAGTTTTTTCCTAGGACACCGACTCCGTCTCACCTTCTAATTACCCTGGATCTACCGGGGCTGGACCCCGGCAGGGCAGCACTGGCAAGAGAGTCTTGCAAGTTTTAACTCAAGGTCTCAAAAATGAGTGCTCAAGTGGTTCTCTCTGAATTCCTCTGCCAACATAAGTCCAAATAGGAGCTGCTTTGCTACATAAGCCTTTGCAGTTCTCATTCAAGTCTAAGTGACTCCACAATCCCCAACTCCACATCTGGCCCCTTTCTCTGGAGACAAGTCTGGGTATCTGGCCAGCAATACAAGTGAAATGTTTACAACATCTTCCCTCCCACTTGTCTATTTTGCTTTGTAGAAGCTTCTTTCTTCCAGGGCCCGGAGACAGAATCCCACTGTTTTTGATTTCTCACTTCTCTACCCACGAGCTTCCCACTCTTTTGACAACTATCTAGTCAATGCCAAAATCATTTTGCCTTCAAAAATACATTTCATATCTCTTCCTTCATATTTTTTCCTATCCCAATTTGGCACACTCCTGTTAGGCTCATTTTCCTTTGACATACATACTCCACTACCTAGAAATCCTGCTGCTGGTGGTGGGTTTAGCTGCTAAGTCGTGTTTGACTCCCGTGACCCTATGAAAAGAAGCCCACCAGGCTCCTCTGTCCATGGGGTTTTCCAGGCAAGAAATCCTGAATGACTTCCAAATGCCTGTTCATAAAGAACAAACTCTTGAACTCAAAGTCTCACGAGATCGTCTCCTCCACTTACTAGAAAAGTAACGCTTCTACTGCCCGTCATGTGGTATCAAGAAATATTTCCAAAACTGTGTTCCTCAAAGTTACAATGGATGCTAAGGGATTTAAAGGAGGGTGGGGGGGAATCAGACTTGAAGGAAACACTGGTTGAAAAAAGATGAGTAGGTCTGTCCATGTCAGAACTTTTCAGAGCCTTCACTATGCTCATGTACACTTAATGATTCTCTAAGAGAAGTATTTGTGCTGTTTTCCCACAGTGGCCACAGATTTCTTTTTACACAGAGCTTAAAGATGAATAAATCTCTGAACGAGCTCGAAAAGCCCTGCCCTTAAGACATCTTAGGCTATGGTGAAAAATGCATACTTCTGAGCAAATGGTCTCCTTTCTTACCTGAACTTTGATTCATGCATTTTTCCTACCTGGAATCCTCAACCGTTTAATTCTTCCTAAGAAAATCATCTCATACTATTAGACTCAACTCAAGGGCCACCTCTTAAATCCCTACTGAACTTTCACAGCGGCATGGTTGTGGTACAGTAAGTGCAAGCACTCACCCACAGAGCCACCTTTGTACTTATTAAACAAATTTGTAGTTATTTAAGCACATTTTGCCTTCGATATATATGCACAATTCATGAATAGGATTCTGCCTCATTTGTATCTTCTGCATGGCAGATGTTCAAATATCTGATGCACCAGCTTCAAATTTTTAATCTCTGCTTCCAACTAGAACCAACCTAAACGTCCATCCGTAGAGGTCTATGCACACCCAGTACTGCATACTGTAACATCACACAGAATTATATAAATCTATATCCACAAGGCAACCATTGTCCTATGCACACAGCAGTATGAATTTTTGCGATCACTGAAAACAAAACAGCCCATGTAAAAGCACTTTGTAAATTATTTCAAATGATAAGACATTCAAAGAAATGACTGACAGCCTGAATACGGAAGCAGGTATTACAAGGAAGGCGACAGGACCTATGACATATGGAAGATACAGGATCTGGATTACTAATAAGCAAGAATAAGGAACTTCATCAAGGAGGAACACAAGAGGACAGGAAAAACTGAAAATAAATGTAGATATGACAGTCATTTCTTATAATCATAAACATGTGTACCCACCTGATTATTCTCTATTTCCCAGTGAATCACTTGATTATCAGATCCTCCAGAAACTAATTCAGTTGAAGGAGCTGAAAAAAATTGTATCTCAGTGAACATTTTTTTCCCAGCTATTTTGAAAAACTTCCAAGCTATGGAAAAAACAAAACTCAGATACCTTTACCTGTATTCACCAACTGTTAAGATTTTGCCATATTTGCTTAATATCTTGCTCTCTGTATATACATTTACACATACCTCCATTTTTGCTTTTGACAAATCATTCAAAAATAAATTGGAGGCACGATGACCTTTGATCCTTAAGATATCTTACCCTATTCTTCTCAAAAACTGAAACATTCTCCTACATTCTTGTTGATTAGTCGCTCAGTCGTGTCTGACTGTGTGCAACCCCATGGACTGTAGCCTACCAGGCTTCTCTATCCATCGAATTTCCCATGCATAAATGCTGGGGTGGTCTGCCATTTCCTTCAATAGGGGATCTATCTCGCCAACGCAGGAATCGAACCCACATTTCCTGCATTGACAGGTGGATCCTTTACCCACTGAGCCACCACACATAATTATCACATTCAAGAATGTTAACACTGACACAGTAATGTTATGTAATAATACATATTAAAATTTCCCAAGATTGTCCCAGTAATGTCTTCTGTAACTTTTTTTAGTCAAAAGTCTAAGGACCATACATTATGCATTTGATTGACACATCTTTTAAGTCTCCTTTAATCCTGAATAACTTTCCAGTTTCTCCTTTTGTCACAATGCGAGTCCAGGCCAGTTGTTTTGCCCAATGTCCCTCAATGTGAATTTGCCTGGTTGTTTCCTTATGAGACTCAGGCTAAACACTTTGGGTAGAAATAACATATACCAGCCATTACAGTTAGCTGGTGCTATCGAGCACATGAAATATTTTTGAAATCAAACACATATTTCAAAATAGCTCCTTCAAACATTTATTTATTGATAGAAGAAAATGAATAAGAACCAAAAAGGGGGAAATAATCTAATTTTGCTTTGGATTTTCCATTTACTTATTTCTGCTGGTTTATGTCTAGATAGTTAGGTGAAACAGCTGGCAGACTATCTAAACACATTAGATTTGTACTCAAAAGTCCCAGGCTCATATCCTAACCCTGCTGCCAGCCAGGTGCAATCTTGGGCTTTAATTTCATGTGTCATGGCAATTAAGCCACTGACCTAACTATATGATTCTGATAATTGCTCTAAGGTACGCGAAAGTAATGTGATAAGAATCAGATGCTTTGAAAATATAAAATAGTATCACTAGAATTTCGTGTCACTGATATATGGGTTAGAAAGAGTACCTGAATTATCTGGCAATAGAATCCAATTCTGAGAAAATCAATCATAACTATAATAAATTTCAGTGATACAGAAGCAATTTATTTTATGTAACCTCACTTTTAAAGGGAAGATAAAACATACAAGCCCAAATTAATACTTTAAAAGGAATCCCTATACTGAGATTCAAGTAGGCTTTGATGTCATTTGGTGGCAATTAATATAATTACAATTTTATTTTAATATATGTACTAACAGCCACTCTTTCTACTATTTAATGGTTTTTACTGACCTAATATGACTAACTCTGTATTACCAACTGTAATAAGTAGCTTATTAAACGTTTTCTTAATGTTACAGATAAAACCACAGCTCACTAATTCAGGAAATTTTGCCTTTGGGCCTGGCTCAGAATGCTCTCAATAAATAGTTGCAAAATAAAAAAATAAAATTAATTCAGAGTCCATAATAACACTATTGTAGGTATAGTTAAGACATATGAGAAATTTCCACAGGATTTTAGAAGCCCATCTAAAAGCAATGTTAAATAAAAATTCTGGAGCTGTGGAATCTCAGAGATGAAAGAGACCTGGAGATAATCTAGTCCAGCAATTCCCAAATGTTCTGATATCAGGACTCATTGACACTCATAAAATTTTTTAAGGATCCCAAAGACCTTTTGTTTATATAGGCTATATGCGCCAATATTAATCACAACAGAAATTAAAACTGGGAAATTTGAAAAATACTTGTATATTAGTTCACTTATGAGTAACAAGAACTAACATAACATTTTTTAATAGGGGGAACCCTGTATTTCCCAAAACAAAAAAATTAATAAGAAGGAAGGCACTGTTTAATATTTCAGCAAACCTCTTTAAAGTCTGACTTTATTAGAATACACCTGGATTTTCATATCTGCTCCAGTGTTTAAACAGTGGCAACATCACACATTATGCAGCCACTGGAAAATGGCACTGCATACTTGGGACAGAATGAAGACGAGGAATAACTTCTTAGTATTATTCAGAAAATAATTTTGACCTCATAAGTGTCATGCATCACTCACTGATTTAGTCCAAAGTTTTACTTTTTGTATATTACTAAGATGCAAACTAGGGTCAACAAAAATGCAATGCCTTGCCTAAAAAACCAATTGTTTGTCTGTGGCAGAAACAGACCACCTACAGGCTGAATTTTCTGAATCCCAGTCTGGGCTCCAATACAAGCCCTGCATACAGGCTTTGGCTCAAAAGCTGTGGGCAATGGTGGGGCTCTTGCCTCAGTAGGGAGCTGCCTCTACCCTCATCCTAAGTACTGCTGTGTTATCCATGCTTCAACTGCTACAAAGTAGAAGCAGTATAAGTCAGATATTTCATTGGGCACGTCATTTTTCTTCTATTTTTCTGAATACATAATATCGGATACAGTAATGCTAAATTAAGAGAAGTTAGATTAATACTTACAACCATCCTGTTTACAAATCCACTGTAGGCAATTGACTCGAGCAGCATGACCATTCAGGTTGGTGACAACAACCCTTTTCTGCAGAGGAGAAAACACGAGTTAGTATGTTGGAATGTGTCCCACAGAGGAGCTGATAAATTAATAAATATCAGATTTCAGAAAACATTCAGGATTACTTCAAACAGAATCACCTTCCTTAACTCATAAACTTTACCATGGCTTAAGTCATCCATTCACTTTTTAAAATTCATTCCTGCCTTTTGCCCCACTCCACATTCACTCAGCCCTGCTGCTGCTGCTGCTAAGTCACTTCAGTCATGTCCGACTCTGTATGACCCCACAGATGGCAGCCCACTGGGCTCCGCCATTCCTGGGATTCTCCAGGGAAGAACACTGGAGTGGGTTGCCATTTCCTTCTCCAATGCATGAAAGTGAAAAGTGAAAGTGAAGTAGCACAGTCGTGTCTGACTCAGCGACCCCACGGACTGCAGCCTACCAGGCTCCTCTGTCCATGGGAGTTTCCAGGCAAGAGTACTGGAGTGGGATGCCATTGCCTTCTCCTCACTCAGCCCTACCCTCTTCTTATTTAGGGAGCCTGTCTCCCAACGAGATTAGACAAGGGCCTATCTTCTTACTGGTCTCAGGGCCTACTTTTACCATGCTTGTACAGATTCAAGAATTTGGTTGACCAAAAGAAAAATCAAGGAATGCATGATTGATGGATGCAAAATCATGGCTTACTTAGCATGCCATGGCTGATCTGGTATTGGATTCTTCAGCCTTAAGGACACAAGGTCACTAGGCCACAACTACAAAGGTCCTCAGACATCAGATCCCTTCAGGGTCTATAGCCAGGTTCCCTGCAGATCCTCAGACTGCTGTTTTCACCAGATCACTCCACACCTGGGTTTTCTCTACCTCCCCCACTGCTGGAGACTCTATGCCTACTGGGCCCTCCTCCTATAGCCCTTTCTCTACCAGTTGCCTAGAGCACTGACTTCACACCTGCTTACACATCAACTGGAATTCTCACAGCTGAGAAAAAGGTATACAAAGGGAAATGTGCACAAGCTAATATAGTTCACATATGGGTTATATGAGTTTGGGAAACAATCTAAAGCAGGGGCCCTCAGCTTCCGGGATCTAATGCCTGATGATCTGAGATGGACCTGATGTAATAATAATAAACTGCACAATAAATGTAATGAGCTTGAATCATCCCAAAACATACCCTCCCATCCCTGGTCTGTGGAAAAACTATCTTCCATGAAACGAATCCCTGGTGCCAGAAACACTGGAGCTTGCTGATTTAAAGTATTTCATTGTCTTTCTCACCGGAATGAGGATTCCTTGATGGGCAGGAGTCATAACCCATTGTTTTTGTGTCATCACCACTCAGTTCAAGACTAGCATCAAGAGTGTGCTGAACGAACATTATCTCCAAAGTTTCACTTTAGCATATGACACGTTTAATCCTATATTTAATTAAATATCCAGTCAACAATACTTAACAAAACTTTCTAGGATCCATACACCTTTTTTCTTGATGTTAAAATCCCCTGAGAGAGCCACCAATTTATCATTAAAAATAAAAATGTGTGGAAGGCATGGGTACAAACCCACTAGACAGCTGCAGAAAAATAGGCCTCTACAGTCTTGGTTGATGGCCAACGTAAAGTTTACCATTGGTTTTATGTGATTTATCTTGCCAGTTAAGAGTGCATGGAAAAGAACAAAGCAAGAAGCATAACCCTCCCAGCGATCAGACAATGCTACAAAGCTACAGTAATCAAAACAACATGGCACTGACAAAAAAAAATAGACATATGGATCAATGGAACAAAACTGAGAGCCTATAAATAAACCCACATACCTAGGGTCAATTAATTTTTGACAAAGAGGCAAGAATATGAAATGAAGAAAAGACAGTCTCTTCAGCAAGAAGTGTCAGGAAAGCTGGACAGCTGTATGTAAATCGATAAAGTCAGAACACACCCTCACATCAAACCCCAAAATAAAATGGCTTAAAGACTTATAAGACATGACACTGTTAAACTCCTAGAAGAGAACATAGGCAAAACAGTGTCTAACAAAAATTGTATCAATGTTTTCTTAGACCTGTCTCCCAAAGCAACAGAAATAGAAGCAAAATTGACAAATGGGATCTAATCAAACTTATAAGCTTTTCAGTTCAGTTCAGTTGCTCAGTCCTGTCCGACTCTTTGCGACGCCATGAATTGCAGCCAGGCCTCCCGGTCCATCACCAACTCCCGCAGTTTACTCAAACTCATGTCCACTGAGTTAGTGATGCCATCCAACCATCTCATCCTCTGTTGTCCCCTTTTCCTCCTGCCTTCAATCTTTCCCAGCATCAGGGTCTTTTCCAATCAGTCAATTCTTCGCATCAGGTGGCCAAAGTACTGGAGTTTCAGTTTCAGCATCAGTCCTTCCAGTGAATATCCAGCACTGATTTCCTTTAGGATGAACTGGTTAGCTCTCCTTGCAATCCAAGGGACCCTCAAGAGTCTTCTCCAACACCACAGATCAAAAGCATCAATTCTTCAGCCCTCAGCTTTCTTTACAGTCCAACTCGCACACCAGTGCGAGTATTCATACATGAATACTGGAAACACCATATCTTTGACTAGATGGACCTTTGTGGGCAAAGTAATATCTCTGCTTTTTAATATGCTGTCTAGGTTGGTCATAACGCTTCTTCCAAGGAGTAAGCATCTTTTAATTGCATGGCTACAGTCACCATCTACAGTGATTTTGGAGCCCCCAAAAATAAAGTCTGACACTGTTTCCCCATCTGTTTCCCATGAAGTGATGGGACCAGATGCCATGATCTTAGTTTTCTGAATGTTGAGTTTTAAGTCAACTTTTTCACTCTCCTCTTTCACTTTCATCAAGAGGCTCTTTAGTTCTTCTTCACTTTCTGCCATAAGGGTGGTGTCATCTGCATCTCTCACGGCAATCTTGATTCCAGCTTGTGCTTCTTCCAGCCCAGCATTTCTCATGATGTACTCTGCATAGACGTTAAATAAGCAGGGTGACAATATACAGCCTTGATGTACTCCTTTCCCAGTTTGGAATCAGTCTGTTGTTCCATTTCCAGTTCTAACTGTTGCTTCCTAACCTGCATACAGATTTCTCAAGAGGCAGGTCAGGTGGTCTGGTATTCTCATTTCTTGAAGAATTTTCCACAGTTTGTTGTGATCCACACAGTCAAAGGCTTCGGCATAGTCAACAAAGCAAAAATAGATGTGTTTCTGGAACGCNCCGGCATACAGATTTCTCAAGAGGCAGGTCAGGTGGTCTGGTATTCTCATTTCTTGAAGAATTTTCCACAGTTTGTTGTGATCCACACAGTCAAAGGCTTCGGCATAGTCAACAAAGCAAAAATAGATGTGTTTCTGGAACGCTCTTGCTTTTTCCATGATCCAATGGATGCTGGCAATTTGATCTCTGGTTCCTCTGCCTTTTCTAAATCCAGCTTGAACATGTGGAAGTTCACAGTTCACATACTGCTGAAGCCTGGCTTGGAGAATTTTGAGCATTACTTTGCTAGTGTATCAGATGAGTGCAATTGTGTGTTAGTTTGAGTATTCTTCGGCATTGCCTTTCTTTGGGATTGGAATGAAAACTGACATTTCCCAGTCCTGTAGCCACTGCTGAGTTTCCCAAATTTGCTGGCATATTGAGTGCAGCACTTTCATAGCATCATCTTTCAGGATTTGAAATAGCTCCACTGGAATTCCATCACCTCCACTAGCTTTTTTCATAGTGATGCTTCCTAAAGCCCACTTGACTTCACATTCCAGGATGTCTGGCTCTAGGTGAGTGATCACACCATCGTGATTATCTGGGTCATGAAGATCTTTTTTGTACAGTTCTTCTGTGTATTCTTGCCACCTCTTCTTAATAATATCTTCTGCTTCTGTTAGGTCCATACCATTTCTGTCCTTTATTGAGCCCATCTTTGCATGAAATGTTCCCTTGGTATGTCTAATCTTCTTGAAGAGATCTCTAGTCTTTCCCATTCTATTGTCTTCCTCTATTTCTTTGCATTGATCACTAAGGAAGGCTTTCTTCTATTTCCTTGCTATTCTTTGGAACTCTACATTCAAATGGGTATATTTTTCCTTTTCTCCTTTGCTTTTCGCTTCTCTTCTTTTCACAGCTATTTGTAAGGCCTCCTCAGACAGCCATTTTACTTTTTTGCATTTCTTTTTCTTGGGGATGGTCTTGATCCCTGTCTCCTGTACAATGTCACAAACCTAGGTCCAAAGTTTTTCAGGCACTACATGAGATCTAATCCCTTAAGTCAGAATTTGGCAATAAACTAGTACAATTTTTTTAAAAAATGCTATCTCCTGCACTCCATTTGAATTCCCAGTATTTTATTTTTTATACTGAGGCATCTTTTGAGAAGCAACACTAACTGTATTGTCCAAAATCAGCCAGGGGGAATGGGATCACAATGAACTCAGGAAGAATACAGAAACTAGTTACTTGAGAAGTTTGGTAGCGAAAAGGCCAAGGAAACAATCATTTGGGTGCAGTTCTGGGAATGGATAAGTGCTTAGGAGCGCCACTTCCTAGGACCTTTGACCTAATGGCACAGTGTTTAAAATGTCCACTCCCGAAGCTAAACTGCAAGCAATATTTCTTTGAAACTGAAAACAGCAAAAGTTTATTAAGCAACACTTAGGGAAATACCAAAATGAGATAGCCCCGGATACATGTATATGCATGGCTGAGTCCCTTCACTGGTTACCTTAGACTATCACAATATTGTTCATCGGCTAAAGGCAAACAGAAAACAAAAACTTTAAATTTTAAAAGAATGAGATGGCACCTGTGAGATGGCTTTAACCCACATTTAAATGGAAATCTTTTCAAACCCAAATTGATTTCTTAACAGTGTAACAGTTTCCACAGAAAGCTT
The DNA here is from genome assembly GCA_006410635.1 of Cephalophus harveyi. Classification (NCBI taxonomy): domain Eukaryota; kingdom Metazoa; phylum Chordata; class Mammalia; order Artiodactyla; family Bovidae; genus Cephalophus; species Cephalophus harveyi. The sequence goes on along the minus strand of SJYT01050585.1, from coordinate 37,458 downwards.
CAGAAAAGGTTGTCATCATTTGAATTTCTAACAGGCCACCACCTGTAGGACACGGTGACCCCAGGCTGACGCGGCGCAGGAGACTGGCGAGAAGCGAGTGTTGCGCGCCAGAGCCAGACCCACCGCCCAGACACCCTCCCCGAAGCGGATCGGACCGCACACCGGATCTCCAGGCCCTGGAGCAGCCTCTACAGAGTCCGCCCCCGAGCATAAGCAGCAGATGTGGCGCCAGAAGCAGACGGGGTCTGGCCACTTCTCTCACCTGAGGGTCATAGAGCACCACGGAACAGGATGTGCCGAAGGCCAGAAGCCCTCCGGGCCCGGGGCTCCAGCTCAGGGCTCCCCGCACCCGGTTCGGGCAGCAAAATACATGAGACGTCTCCAGCATGGGCGCCACCATGTTGCTGTCTGGTCAGCGGCCGAAACCTGGGCACGCACTTCCGCCCTCGGAGCGGAACTGCCCGCCCGCCGCGTCTTCCCGCGGGCGTTATCCGGGCCGAGACAAGGTTGTTTCTTTCCTTTCATTTTCTGTCTTCTTTAGGAAGGTGCGATGGCGAGGAGTTTATCAGTGATCTTGATCCCTGTCTCTTATACACATCTCACCCCCACCCCCACCCCCAGCCCAAGCGGCCCTCTGCCTGTGGTAACCCCGACCCTCGTGTCGAGGACCGTGGCCCAGGCACGGCCTGCGTCCCAGGAACACAGACGCGACCGGCAGCGCTCAGAACCCTCCAGAAAGACCCGGGACTCGTGTGCCCAGAGAACGTCCCGCTGCCCTCACTGCCGGGATCCCAGCGGCAGACGGGGCTGGCTCAGTGTGGTGGTGCGGGGTTGGCGAACGAGTTTCTCAGAGAGGCGGGGGGCGCGGAGGAGCTGGAGGAAAGGGCCCCCGGCAGATCTCGGTGCCCCGCGCGCACTGGGACCCGCGTCTCCGCCCCGCTCCTGCCCCTGCGAGCCCGCGGCGCCGGCGAACAGGCGGACCCACGGACCCGCCCGCCGGGGACGGGGTGGAGCCGCACTGCGCATGCCCCGCAGCCGAGGCCGGCGGAGGCGGCGGCTCCTGGCGGCTGCTGCGCGCGGCGCTAATTAGTGATTGTGCTCCTGCTCCCGGGAGGCGGCGGCGGCGCGTGGGGCGCGGCTAGCCCGGGTCTACGCGGCGCTACCCCGACCGAGGGGCAGCCGGGCCGATGAGACCGCCGCCTCTCCGTGCCGTGTAGAGATCTCTAGGGAGACAAGTAAGGGTCGGCTCCGCACCGCCGGCGGGAACTTGAACCGGCGCGCGGGAGCGGGCCGGGGGTCGGCGAGGCCGCGGAGAGGTGAGTCCCGCTGGTCTAGGAAGGGTGGGCGGAGAGGGGAACCCCGCGGGGCCGGCGAGGCCGGACTTCCCAGTTTGGGGTGCACAGCGGGCTTCGGGGTCCAACGGGGAAACGAAACGGTTTGTCCTGTTCATCTCATTTTCCGAGAGTGTACTGTAGTGTTTAAAAATAAAAAACCCTTCTAGGCAGTTTTGCGAGCTCTTTCCCGTTTTCTCCGCTCACTCGTTTCTCCAGGCCCTTTCCTTCTGCTTTTTTCTCCAGCACACGCGGACTTGCGGGGATGGAGATCCGCTGGCGGGTCTGGGACCGCCCTAAGCATCCTTCCCTCCCTTGGGAAAGGCACGGAGCTGCCCCACCCATCTCGCTCCTCGTGTATTTCTTAAAGGTTTTCTTCTGCCCCTTAAAACTTTGGGCCCCAAGGATTGTTCTTTTAGGAGTCTAGCCCGGTGATAGTGCGTACGTCCTCTTTTCACAGACCGATAAGCAGCAGCTGTGCAATACTGCTGACAGCGTTTGGAGCACTTCCACATACATCCACGCGAGTGGTTTCCTCTGTCTCCATATAAAATAGGTGTTACCAGCTGGTCCAAGGAAGAAGAGCTGAAGGTGGTAGAGCTTGGTTGCTCCTCACCCTTGCCATCTCACTCCGGAGCCCTACCTCCCCTTATTTTCACTGGAGGCAGACCAATTTGGTCACGATCACCACACATCATTGGTACTGGGCAGCTGCTATTAGTCTAACTGCTTCTTTTGGCCTATACCTTCGTCTGCTTCACTGAATTCTGCTTTTTAAGGCTCAGCTGGATCCCTGACTCCTCTTTGGAGCATAGTTCTTTGGTTCCCAGCAGTATTATGCAGATGAGTGATAGCAAAATAAGAGCAACACAGTTTTTTAATAAAGTTTAATTTCCTTAAAGAACTGTTACTGTGCAGTTATTCAAAAATATGTGATCACTTTGTATATACCCACATGGAAAGATGTCATTTGTTGAGTGGAAAAACAAAAGATACCATTAGTATGATTAAGGCGCACGTGTACCTGAGTATGCCTGAGGGATTCTCAAGAAACTGGCCAAATTGGTTGCCTCTGAAGAATGGGATTGGGGGAGAAAGGCCTCAAATAGATTTATATATAGTATAAGAAAAAAATGTTAAATGTGACTTATTCTGATTGCCATATTTACTTTTTTTTAATGTTAAAAGATTGTTCTATGAAATGGTGGTGGTCGTGGTTGAGGTAGCTAGTTTGGATTTTGTGTTCTTTTGTTTTGAATTCTTGTTTGAAACATGATATAATGCCAATATGGCTGTGACCACATGGGTCCCTCCAGTCTCTTAATTACTATTGCTTTTATAGTGTTAATTACAGTCTTAGCACTCAACTGCTCTCCAGTCGTTTCCCATGTTTCAGCAATGCAGAGTTAGAGCCTAGGACTCCAGTTTGGTTTTTTGTTTGTTTTTTGCAGTATCTAGCACTACACCTATCGCTCTAGGTGGTGCTGTGTTAAACTTGGTTATTTGATTAGACGTCAGTTTTCAGCATGAGATTTCTTTTTTTTTTAGCATGAGATTTCTTAATTCAAATTGTTTTGAAAGTGAAGACAAGGTTGTTTCTTTCCTTTCATTTTCTGTCTTCTTTAGGAAGGTGCGATGGCGAGGAGTTTATCAGTGATCTTGATCCCTGTCTCTTATACACATCTCACCCCCACCCCCACCCCCAGCCCAAGCGGCCCTCTGCCTGTGGTAACCCCGACCCTCGTGTCGAGGACCGTGGCCCAGGCACGGCCTGCGTCCCAGGAACACAGACGCGACCGGCAGCGCTCAGAACCCTCCAGAAAGACCCGGGACTCGTGTGCCCAGAGAACGTCCCGCTGCCCTCACTGCCGGGATCCCAGCGGCAGACGGGGCTGGCTCAGTGTGGTGGTGCGGGGTTGGCGAACGAGTTTCTCAGAGAGGCGGGGGGCGCGGAGGAGCTGGAGGAAAGGGCCCCCGGCAGATCTCGGTGCCCCGCGCGCACTGGGACCCGCGTCTCCGCCCCGCTCCTGCCCCTGCGAGCCCGCGGCGCCGGCGAACAGGCGGACCCACGGACCCGCCCGCCGGGGACGGGGTGGAGCCGCACTGCGCATGCCCCGCAGCCGAGGCCGGCGGAGGCGGCGGCTCCTGGCGGCTGCTGCGCGCGGCGCTAATTAGTGATTGTGCTCCTGCTCCCGGGAGGCGGCGGCGGCGCGTGGGGCGCGGCTAGCCCGGGTCTACGCGGCGCTACCCCGACCGAGGGGCAGCCGGGCCGATGAGACCGCCGCCTCTCCGTGCCGTGTAGAGATCTCTAGGGAGACAAGTAAGGGTCGGCTCCGCACCGCCGGCGGGAACTTGAACCGGCGCGCGGGAGCGGGCCGGGGGTCGGCGAGGCCGCGGAGAGGTGAGTCCCGCTGGTCTAGGAAGGGTGGGCGGAGAGGGGAACCCCGCGGGGCCGGCGAGGCCGGACTTCCCAGTTTGGGGTGCACAGCGGGCTTCGGGGTCCAACGGGGAAACGAAACGGTTTGTCCTGTTCATCTCATTTTCCGAGAGTGTACTGTAGTGTTTAAAAATAAAAAACCCTTCTAGGCAGTTTTGCGAGCTCTTTCCCGTTTTCTCCGCTCACTCGTTTCTCCAGGCCCTTTCCTTCTGCTTTTTTCTCCAGCACACGCGGACTTGCGGGGATGGAGATCCGCTGGCGGGTCTGGGACCGCCCTAAGCATCCTTCCCTCCCTTGGGAAAGGCACGGAGCTGCCCCACCCATCTCGCTCCTCGTGTATTTCTTAAAGGTTTTCTTCTGCCCCTTAAAACTTTGGGCCCCAAGGATTGTTCTTTTAGGAGTCTAGCCCGGTGATAGTGCGTACGTCCTCTTTTCACAGACCGATAAGCAGCAGCTGTGCAATACTGCTGACAGCGTTTGGAGCACTTCCACATACATCCACGCGAGTGGTTTCCTCTGTCTCCATATAAAATAGGTGTTACCAGCTGGTCCAAGGAAGAAGAGCTGAAGGTGGTAGAGCTTGGTTGCTCCTCACCCTTGCCATCTCACTCCGGAGCCCTACCTCCCCTTATTTTCACTGGAGGCAGACCAATTTGGTCACGATCACCACACATCATTGGTACTGGGCAGCTGCTATTAGTCTAACTGCTTCTTTTGGCCTATACCTTCGTCTGCTTCACTGAATTCTGCTTTTTAAGGCTCAGCTGGATCCCTGACTCCTCTTTGGAGCATAGTTCTTTGGTTCCCAGCAGTATTATGCAGATGAGTGATAGCAAAATAAGAGCAACACAGTTTTTTAATAAAGTTTAATTTCCTTAAAGAACTGTTACTGTGCAGTTATTCAAAAATATGTGATCACTTTGTATATACCCACATGGAAAGATGTCATTTGTTGAGTGGAAAAACAAAAGATACCATTAGTATGATTAAGGCGCACGTGTACCTGAGTATGCCTGAGGGATTCTCAAGAAACTGGCCAAATTGGTTGCCTCTGAAGAATGGGATTGGGGGAGAAAGGCCTCAAATAGATTTATATATAGTATAAGAAAAAAATGTTAAATGTGACTTATTCTGATTGCCATATTTACTTTTTTTTAATGTTAAAAGATTGTTCTATGAAATGGTGGTGGTCGTGGTTGAGGTAGCTAGTTTGGATTTTGTGTTCTTTTGTTTTGAATTCTTGTTTGAAACATGATATAATGCCAATATGGCTGTGACCACATGGGTCCCTCCAGTCTCTTAATTACTATTGCTTTTATAGTGTTAATTACAGTCTTAGCACTCAACTGCTCTCCAGTCGTTTCCCATGTTTCAGCAATGCAGAGTTAGAGCCTAGGACTCCAGTTTGGTTTTTTGTTTGTTTTTTGCAGTATCTAGCACTACACCTATCGCTCTAGGTGGTGCTGTGTTAAACTTGGTTATTTGATTAGACGTCAGTTTTCAGCATGAGATTTCTTTTTTTTTTAGCATGAGATTTCTTAATTCAAATTGTTTTGAAAGTGAAGACAAGGTTGTTTCTTTCCTTTCATTTTCTGTCTTCTTTAGGAAGGTGCGATGGCGAGGAGTTTATCAGTGATCTTGATCCTGACCTTCACTCTGTCAGTCACAAATCCCCTTCATGAAGTAGGACCAGCCACTGCTTTCCCTCAGACCACTGAAAAAATTATTCCAAGTTGGGAATCTGGCATTAATGTTAACTTGGCCGTTACCACACGGCAGCATCATCTACAGCAGCTTTTCCACCGCTATGGAGAAAATAATTCCCTGTCAATTGAAGGGTTCAAAAAGTTGCTTCAGAATATAGGCATAGATAAGATTAAGAGAATTCATATACACCATGACCATCGCTCTAACCATGAGCATCACTCTGACCATGAGCATCACTCTCACCATAATCATGCTGCTTCCAGTAAAAATAGTCGGAAAGCTCTCTGCCCAGACCATGACTCTGATGGTTCAAGCAAAGAGCCAAGAAACAGCCACGGGAAGGGGTCTCATCGATCAGAACATGCCAGTGGCAGAAGGAATGTTTTAATCAAGGAGGGTATTGGTGCTAGTGAAGTGACCTCAACTGTGTATAATGCTGTCTCTGAGGGAACTCACTTTCTTGAGACCATAGAAACTCCAAAACATGGGAAACTTCTCCCCAAAGATGTGAACAGTTCCACTCCACCCAGTATCACAGAAAAGAGCCGGGCCAGCAGACTGCCTAGTAGAAGAACCAATGAATCAATGAATGAGCCCAGAAAAGACTTTATGTATTCCAGAAGCCCAAGCGAAAATACTCAGGAGGTAAGATGTTTCTCGTTAGTTTAATCAGTATGCCTGCTGTCTATCCTGTCATTGCCATTCTTTCTAAACTAAAAATAAAATGGTGAGTTCATTGAAAGGGGAATTTCTTCTTTCTCAGCAAGGCACTTAGCTCAAAGTGTCTCCACTATGTTGAAAACATTCCTGATAAAAAAACTTGTGGGGTAAGTTCTTCGGTAAGAATAATGCTGCCTGGTGAAGCTATTTTCTAATATAGAATTTAAAACATATGAAATTATTTTGGGGAGAAAAATCTTTGAAGGCGAATACTATTAATTAAAAAAAAAAACGTAAAATGGAAGATCGAAAGAGCAGGAGTTAGAATTCATGTTTTAGGGAAAGGTGTGGTTTAAAGGGCCAGAGAATGCAAGAGCAGCTTTGCCTCCTTGACAAAGGGATCACAGTGACTTGTAAGGTGGGTGAAATTGGAGATGCTACCTAGAGTGACGTGCTGGACAAGTGAAAAGTCTGGGTAGTGAGGTCCTGAGTTTATGTGTTTTTCTTCTCTGAGGCTAGACTTCCAGGCTGTACACAGTTTGCCTTGACTAAGATGTCGACAACAAGGCAATAGTTGGTATACATTAATAGGCAGAACTTAAGTATTTCATTCAAACCATCACATGACTGTACTAATTCTGGGATAATCCTACTAATGGTCATTCCCATAGCAACACTAGTAATAAAATTTGTTTGGAGTAGTAGTGGCCAAGAATTGTAGGAGTTTAAAATAGCTTTTCCGAAGATAAGAAACAGGTGCTAGTGCCAGTGGGTTTTTTTGTGGGTTTTTTTGTTTTTTTTTTTCTTTCGGTGAGAAGAGGGAGCTTACATTCTTCAGCAGAGATTCTCTTCAAACTAAGCTTGTCATCTAATTAAATTTTTGAAACAACTGCCTGCTGGTGCAGGTTTGTTTCATTAACCAGTGTTGCCCTCTGCCAGAGTGAGTAATCTACAGAATTTAATATTCTCTCGTTGTGTAGTGTTATTTTGCCAAGTGCGTACACAGCACTGAGCTAAGTTTTGCAAGTACAGTCATTGCTGGCACAGTGACATGTCTTGGGCTTGTTTAGCCATGTATGATAGCGTTAGTACAAGAAACAGCATATTTCTCAATCTCTAATGAACCCATCTCGAAATTAAAGCTCATTTCCTTAATAGGTTTATACAGGGAGTTAACAGGCTTGTGAATGTCTATTTACCCTCAAACTTTTTCCTCTTGAGGCTTTCTCCGGAGATGACTAGTGATGTAATTGCTTCTCCCAAGAAGAAATAAGCTGAAGAGATGGGAAATCAGCCCTGTGACAAAGTATCTCCAGGTAGCTTGAGGCAAATTCCAAAGTACTTAAAAGTTGATCTAAGAAGTAGCTTCAGTAAGGAAAGGGTGTTTTGTCATCAACAGCTTTTTTAGATTCTCTAATGGAAATGCCTTTCGGTGATTTCAGTGTTTATTTCTTTTTTCTTCAGTGTTTCAATGCGTCAAAGCTGCTTACATCTCATGGCATGGGCATCCAGGTTCCATTGAATGCCACTGAGTTCAACTATCTCTGCCCAGCCATCATCAATCAGATTGATACTAGATCATGTCTGATTCATACAACAAGTGAAAAGAAAGCTGAAATCCCTCCAAAGACCTATTCTTTACAAATAGGTAAAATTGCCTTTTTTATGTAAAAATAATTTCCAGTAGATATATTTATGTTATGCTTTTTCCTTCTGTTTACATCAGCCTACTCATTTTTCAGCATAATTTCAAATATATCATCTTAATTGTTCTCTGCCTTGGATGTGAAGAAAGCAAATGTGTTAGTTTTACCCTAAAAAAAAAAAAACCCGAAAACTAGAAAATACATTAGATAGTAACTTGTCTGAGGTCCTCCCACAGGATATGTCAAGGTCATTCAAAAATGTTGGGTTCTATTGAAACATATACATTCCCATGTGTAAGATAGATAGCTAGTGGGAAGTTGCTGGGGGCTTTCTTGGTGGCTCAGTGGTGAAGAATCCGCCTGCCAATGCAGGAGACGGGTTCGATCTCTAGGTCAGGAAGAGGCCCTGGAGAAGAGGATGGCAACCCACTCTAGTATTCTTGCTGGGAAAATCCTATGGACAGAGGAGCCTGGAGGCCTACAGTCCAGGGGGTCGGAGAGTTAGACGTGGCTGAGCACGTACACACAGGAAGCTGCTGTATAGCACAGGGAGCTCAACCCAGCATTCTGTGAGGACCCAGAGGAGTGGGAGGAGGGTGGGGTGGAGGAGAGGTTCAAGAGGGAGGGGACATGTGTATGATTGTGACTGATTCATATTGTTGTACAGCAGAAACCCACACAACATTGTAAAGCAGTTATCCTCCAGTTAAAAAATTGGAATTGCTTTGTATGTTGTCACATTGTTTAGAGAATGGTCAGAGTTGTTTAGGAGCCTAATCCTAGTGTGTTCTTATTAATACATGAAACCGGGATACAGTCTGCTATAGTGTAAGTTGTGTTGCTCAGAACATATAATGAAGAATTGATTGCTTTGTTTACTGAGGATATTACTGATTGCCAGTTTCCTTTCCTTTCTCCTTTCTTCCCTCCTTTCCTAACTTTTTCCTCTTCTCTCTCATGATTTAACTGTTATGGGAGTCTGTAAGCTCAGTTCCCAAGTGATTGAGAGTTCATCCTTGGTAACCATACCTTCCCCTTCCTTCACCCTCAGTTCAGTTGCTGAGTCATATCTGACTCTTTGCGACCCCATGGACTGCAGCATGCCAGCCTTCCCCGTCTGTCACCAACTCCTGGAGCTTGCTCAAACTCATGTCCATCGAGTTGGTGATGCCATCCAACCATCTCATCCTCTATTGTCCCCTTCTCCTCCTGCCTTCAATCTTTCCCAGCATCAAGGTCTTTTCCAATGAGTCAGTTCTTCACATCAGGTGGGCGAAGTATTGGAGCTTCAGCATCAGTCCTTCCAATGAATATTCAAGGTTGATTTCCTTTAGGATTGACTAGTTTGATCTCCTTGCAGTCCAAGGGACTCTCAAAAGTCTTCTCCAACACCACAGTTCAAAAGCATCAATTCTTCAGCCTTCAGCCATCTTCATAGTCCATCACTCACATCCATACATGACCACTGGAAAAACCATAGCTTTGACTAGATGGACCCTCGCTGAAGAATGTTCTCCTAGGTTATGCCTTTTGCCCAGAGGGTTCAGTCACAGTTGATCCAGCTTCTTGGTTATTCCTCTGTTACCACAGTTCTGTTCCACTGCATTTGTATTTCTTTAGCTCCACTTTTTTTTATTTGTTTTTAATCGAAGGATAATTGCTTTACAGTATTGTGTTGGTTTCTGCCAAACATCAACATGAATCAAGTCATAGGTGTAAACTTCCCCACTGTTACAGATTACTTTATGCCACTCCACAGTCTCACTTTGAAAGTTTATCAGTTGTTTGCTTTGTCCTTTGCTCTGTCTTGTTCTCTTTGACAGCCTGGGTTGGTGGCTTTATAGCCATTTCCATCATCAGTTTCCTGTCTTTGCTGGGTGTTATCTTAGTGCCTCTCATGAATCGGGTGTTTTTCAAGTTTCTTCTGAGTTTCCTTGTGGCATTGGCTGTCGGGACACTGAGTGGTGATGCTTTCTTACACCTTCTTCCACATGTAAGTAAATAATTTATCCTATTAGTCTGTTTTATAGGGCTTCCCTGGTAGCTCAGTTGCTAAAGAATCCACCTGCAATGCAGGAGACACTGGTTCGATTCCTGGGTTGGGAAGATCTGCTGGAGAAGGGATAGGCTACCCACTCCAGTGTTCTTGGGCTTCCGTCGTGGCTCAGCTGGTAAAGAATCCACCTGCAATGCGAAAGACCTGGGTTTGATCCCTGGGTTGGGAGGATCCCCTGGAGATGGGAATGACTACCCACTCCAGTATTCTGGCCTGGAGTCAGACAGTACTGAGAGAATTTCACTTACAGTGTGTTTTATTATTCAACATTAAATACTAATATATAATGCATGAATCTATAAATATATATATTGAATGTATGTATTTTCAGTTTGTGCTCTGTATTGATATGTATAAAAGGCTGGAAATTTAGTTTCCAGGAGCGTTTCCGTGGGTTGTATCCATGACCCCCAGTCTCACCTTGGTGTGCACCACAGCTGGTTCCCTAACACGCGGTGACAGAAGTTCCTGCTGCACCCAGCTGTGGGCCACTGGGGCAGCGTGCCTGGATCTCAGGTACTGGCCAGGGCCCATTACCCAGCCTGGGCTTCTTGGAAGCGCACTGAGAACAGTGGTAAGGGCTTTTCCACTGGATGTATGAGCAGTAGACGCTATATGCCTGTTAAGACTTATTTGTGGCCACGGAGAAACATTGGAAATACCCTCTACCCGTACGTTATGAGGATCATTGGAGAATGCGTCTGTCTCTACCCCGAATAGATCCACTCCACTAAGTGCATTATATACGTTAAGCTCTGGGTCACTGCTGCTTACTGGTAGTTTTACTTTTAATAGCCTAAACTTCCCCTCATTCTGAAGTAGAACATTAATTGCCTAATTCTGAATGGTTTCATATTTGACATTAATTATCTTAGCCAATTTTTCTGACATGTGAAACAAATGAATTTATAAAATCTGTATTATTTTGCCTTTAGTCTCATGCAAGTCATCACCACAGTCACAGCCATGAAGAAACAGCAATGGAAATGAAGAGGGGACCACTTTTCAGCCACCTCTCTTCTCAAAACATTCAAGAAAATACCTATTTTGATTCTACGTGGAAAGGGCTGACAGCTCTGGGAGGCTTGTATTTCATGTTTCTGGTTGAACATGTCCTCACGTTGATCAAGCAATTTAAAGATAAGAAGAAAAAGGTAAGAAAAACTGTACTGATTACTTACTATGCATTGGACATTTGTTTAGTGCAGCACTTGAACTGAATTGTTAGCAGAGCTTTTCCGAGGTGTGTGATCTTCATTTGTGAGCAGGTTCAGTGCCTTTTTGCTTTGAGAAGCATTCATGGAAGTCAGTAACCCTGGACTTCTCTGTCTTCAGTATTCCCTTCAGGGTCACAGGCAAGGGTAAATATCTCTATAAATGACCAAACAAGGCGTTGATGATGGCGGTGGTTTCATGGTTGTGTACTTACCCCAAACTCTTTGAGTTACGTACAGTAAGTATGTGCAGCTTTTAAATACTCAGTAGCTAAATATTATGTTTTGTTTGAAAGACTGTCTGACTCACTCAGACTTGCCATTTGCAAAGTGCTTCCAGAAATAATATGAAGCTCAACAGTAGGCTCTGTATCTGGTGAAAATATCTTTGGAGTTGCCTGTGATTATATGCCTCTTCCTATCTGATGTGACTGGGTAAATCAGTCAAAAAAGATTGTCCTCATGGGGACTCTTAATAATGACATGTACACGTTTTGGCCATTTGTGTACTCATATTCTGGTCATTTGATGTTGACCAAGAGAGTTCCAGAAAACCATCTATTTCTGCTTTATTGACTATGCCAAAGCCTTTGACTGTGTGGATCACAATAAACTGTGGAAAATTCTGAAAGAGATAGGAATACCAGACCACCTGACCTGCCTCTTGAGAAACCTATATGCAGGTCAGGAAGCAACAGTTAGAACTGGACATGGAACAACAGACTGGTTCAAATAGGAAAAGGAGTATGTCAAGGCTGTATATTGTCACCCTGCTTATTTAACTTATATGCAGAGTATATCATGAGAAACGCTGGGCTGGAAGAAGCACAATCTGGAATCAAGATTGCCAGGAGAAATATCAGTAACCTTAGATATGCAGATGACACCACCCTTATGGCAGAAAGTGAACAGGAGCTAAAAAGCCTCAAGATGAAAGTGAAAGAGGAAAGTGAAAAGGTTGGCTTAAAGCTCAACATTCAGAAAACTAAGGTCATGGCATCTGGTCCCATCACTTCATGGGAGATAGATGGGGAAACAGTGGAAACAGTGTCAGACTTTATTTTTTTGGTCTCCAAAATCACTGCAGATGGTGATTGCAGTGATGAAATTAAAAGACGCTTACTCTTTGGAAGGAAAGTTATGATCAACCTAAATAGCATATTGATAAGCAGAGACATTACTTTGCCGACTAAGGTCCGTCTAGTCAAGGCTATGGTTTTTACAGTGGTCATATATGGATATGAGAGTTGGACTGTGAAGAAAGCTGAGTGCCGAAGAATTGATGCTTTTGAACTATAGTGTTGGAGAAGACTCTTGAGAGTCCCTTGGACTGCAAGGAGATCCAACCAGTCCATTCTGAAGGAGATCAGTCCTGGGTGTTCTTTGGAAGGACTGATGCTAAGGCTGAAACTCCAGTACTTTGGCCACCTTATGCAAAGAGTTGACACATTGGAAAAGACCCTGATGCTGGGAGGGATTGGGGGCAGGAGGAGAAGGGGACGACAGAGGATGAGATGGCTGGATGGCATCACCGACTCAATGGATGTGAGTTTGAGTGAACTCCGGGAGATGGTGATGGACAGGGAGGCCTGGCGTGCTACAGTTCATGGGGTCACAAAGAGTTGGACACGACTGAACAACGGAACTGAACTGAAGATCTTCTTGGAGTCAGAGTTCTGTATGATCATTTTTTTTCCTGCAGTCCTGCTACTTCTTCTAAATATCCAGTTTTGGTTTCTCTTAAATTGAGCAAGAGGTTACATACTTGTAAAGCTATTTTAATGTAAAATCCAGATTTTTTGAAAATTAAAAAGATTTATACAGTGATTACCTTATGTAATTGGCAACTTGCCTTTGAATCTTTTAGAAGCATTCAACTTAAATTTTCATGGCAGTAACTCTTCTCAGTGGCATTTCATAGTCTGAATAATATGTAATTAAATCGTGCAGTTGCAATAGCAGGTATAGCTGGCATGAAGAGACTTGAAAACCAGCATAGTTGATTCTTACTGAGCTTAGAGCTCAGGTTGAGAACCCAGTGCATGTGAGCAGAGTAGCCTCCTCCATCCTGTGAATATTTGCCCTTACGGATTTTATGGTCACTTAAATCTCAAACTGCAGATTTTGAATGCTTACAGAATGTCAGTTTACAGGCAATAAATGAAGCAACAAGAGCTGACTGCTTCTTAATCCAGGAAGTCTTCCATGTCCCCATTGTCCCTGCTGCTTCCCTTGGGTGGCTTTGAGGATATATCCTCCTCCTCTGCATTCTCAAGGATTTTTTTTTGCAGGGGAGGGGTTTGTTTGTTTTATTGCATTTCTATTTCAGATGCCATTCTAATTTCAGTGTAATTTTCTAGTTTTACCTACAAAGTTCTGTTTATTAACCTGGTGCTCTAATGTAGGACTCTAAGAGGTAGGCTGTCTGTGGTCTAATACAGATCAGTGTTTTTCAGACTCTTTAAGTTAAAAAACTATTTGTGAGTTGTGACATCAATCTTGTGTCTTGACCCATGTTTTTAAATGCAACAGTGATATTACAGTACATTCCATATATTACTCTGTCTTTGTGTTACATATATATTATTATGCATTATAGTTAATGAAGTTTGAAATTTCTGTTCTCAAATAATTTCTGCTAGCATGTAAGCTCTTAAGGGCCAGGACCGCTCCATCTTCTTTACTGCTATATCTCCAGTGCCTCGAATAGTGTCTGGCACATAGTAGAGGATTGGTAACTGTGGAAAATTCTGAAAGAGATGGGAATACCAGACCACCTAACCTGCCTCTTGAGAAATCTGTATGCAGGTCAGGAAGCAACAGTTAG
>SJYT01050585.1:0-22369 GCA_006410635.1 Cephalophus harveyi | reverse complement strand
AAGCTGAAACTCCAGTACTTTGGCCACCTCATGCGAAGAGTTGACTCATTGGAAAAGACTCTGATGCTGGGAGGGATTGGGGGCAGGAGGAGAAGGGGACGACCGAGGATGAGATGGCTGGATGGCATCACTGACTTGATGGATGTGAGTCTGAGTGAACTCCGAGAGATGGTGATGAACAGGGAGGCCTGGCGTGCTGCGATTCATGGGGTCGCAAAGAGTCGGACACGACTGAGCGACTGAACTGAACTGAACTGAACTGAAATATTTGTTAAATGTTTAAGAATCATTAAGGGCTTCCTAGGTGGCAATAGTGGTAAAGAACCTGCCTGCCAGTGCAAGTAAGATGTAAGAGACTTAGATTCAGTGCTTGAGTTGGGAAGGTCTCCTGGAGGAGGGCATGGCAACTCACTTCAGTATTCTTGCCTAGAGAATCCCATGGACAGAGGAGCCTGGCGGGCTAAGTACAATGAGCACACACACATAACAAGCATTAAATAGTAAATAAGCATAATTTCTAGGCAAAGACTTCCCACGGGTGTTTCACAAACATATCATGTTCCCTTCCTTTTTAGAAACTATTGCCTTTATCTTTTTTCAAGGGCATCCAGATCTTAGTGTTATTTATGTAACAGTTTTAAATCTCATTTAGTTCTCTCAAAAAGAAAAAACATGGTAACCATTGGTAGCTCTTCAGACCCATCAGTTTAGTTCAGTTCAGTCGCTCAGTCATGTCTGACTCTTTGCGACCCCGTGGGCTGTAGCATGCCAGGCTTCTCTGTCCATCACCAACTCCCGGAGTTTAGTCTAACTCATATCCATCGAGTCAGTGATGCCATCCAACCATCTCATCCTGTGTTGTCCCCTTCTCATCTCGCCTTCAGTCTTTCCCAGCATCAGGATCTTATAATGGAACATTTTACCTAGGATTTCCCTTAAAACATCCATATATGTCAATCTGTTTATTCGAATTAGGGTTGAATCACATACTTAGTGTATAGTTAGGCTCTTACGATGTTTCTACCTCACACTTCTTTCTACCAGATTCTCAGGTTTCTTGCTTAGGCTGGAAACCTAAAAATCATCTATAAATCTCCCTTATTCTCATATCCAACCTAGTTTTATTAAGTGTATCCAGAGGCGAAATTAATTGTTTCTCTCCATTTTCCTTGCTGTTGTTCTGGTCTAAGCTAGGCTTACCTGGCTGACAGCAGTTGCCTCCTGACTGGACTGTCTACATTATTTTGTTGTCCTCTTCTAATCCAGAGTGGAGGGGGCAGAGTGATTTGTTTAAATGAGTCTGATGAGGTTGGACACCACTGCTGAAAATCCCCTCTATCATACATCTCATTGCTTATAGGATGAAGTCTATAGTCCATGGTTTGCACTGTCTGAACTCCCCGCTACCCAGCCTCACTACTGGCCGCCCAGTCTCTGACCTACCAGACCCCAACCACCTTGCACTTCTTTCAGTTAAAAGAAGTGGCTGCTCCCTTTCTGCTTTAGGGTCCTCCCACATGCCATCTCCCTGCCTGGATTACTCCTCCCTGCCCTTCTCCAGCAAACCCCTGCTCATCTTTAGGTCTTGGCATAAACATCACTTTCTGGACGAATCCTGTCATGGGAGTCAGTTAGGTCTTGTACCCACTCCAGTACTCTTGCCTGGAAAAAAAATCCCATGACAGAGGAGCCTGGTAGGCTACAGTCCATGGGGTCTCTAGGAGTCAGACACGACTAAGCGACTTCACTTTCACTTTTCATTTGCATGCATTGGAGAAGGAAATGGCATCCCACTCCAGTGTTCTTGCCTGGAGAATCCCAGGGTCGGGGGAGCCTGGTGGGCTGCCGTCTATGGGGTCACACAGAGTCGGACACGACTGAAGTGACTTAGCAGCAGTAGCATACACTCTTGTAGTACTGTGTATTTGTCCTTTGTAAAGTGTATCAAAAATTGCAATCAAAGAATTGTGTAATCATTACCTGTGTAAAACTTCCCTCCCTGTGGGTGATAAGCTCCATGGGAACAAAGACTATGTGTATCTTGGTTTATGGTGTATTGATGTATTGCCAGGATTCAGCACAGGAAACATTAGAGGCCCTTAATACTTGTGGAATGAAAGAATTGGTTAAAAACTAGAGATAGTCGTTGCTCAACAAGAAATAAAACATCAATTAAGTGATTTAAAGTATCCTGAATTCACTTATTTTCACAAATATTTAAGTACTTTCTGTGTTTGAGGCATCATGCCAGGGGTAGGTATAAAGATTGGTTTGTGCTTCCTTTTAAAAACTCTTAAAACCTAAAAATGTGCAGATATTTTATATACTGTTAGAGCTAAAAATGAAATCTCAGTTATGGTGGAGATTGAGTCATATTCAAAAGATACTGCAAATAAGAAGGTGATTATTTTTGTGACAGTTTTCCTTATCTTAAATATTCTACCTAAGTTGGTAATACACAGGCACCATTGTTCTAACAGTGACCTTCATTCTTGGATTCTGAGATATGGACAGTATCTCAAGTATGGTATTCAGCTGGTTTAAAAATCTAGTGATAAATTCAAGACTGACTACTAGGATTTGTTTCAAAAGAGAAAACTTGGTAATGGTGTTTTATGACAGCAAAAGTATTTTAGTTTTAGTAACAAATACATATCAGTATCACAGTATAATTTTAAGTTATAAAAAGTGTGGCAAGTATGGGATTTCATTGCCCAAAAGAGGCACTGGAGGAAACCAGGCCGTTGGTTAGCAGATCAGTACTTGCCCAGAGGACATGCCTGTTCTGAATTGATGGCCTGAGGCAGAGCTCAACTTTAATGTGTGTATGAGTCACCTGGAGACCTAGTTAAAATCCAAGTTCTAATCCATTCGCTCTGGGGTGTGGCCTGAGATCATGCATTTCTAAATAGCTCCCAGGAGATGTACTGCTGTTTTCATGAGAACGGATTATACTGTGTGACCTGAGGGACCAGCAGAAAGATGAGTGTGTGGTTTTTCTTTCATATTACTGATGCATCATCCTTTACCTTTCTGAACAGTTTCTGCCTCTGAGCCACCAGGGAAGCCCAAAACAAACTACTAGGTGCTATGGAGTTAAGTGCAGGCCTTGCCCTTAGATGGGGTTTATTCCTTTAGAAGTCTGTCACTCTGTTGTCTTTTTCTATGAAATCTTTTGCTTAATCTTTATCAGAAATCTTTATCTGAAGATGTATAGTGGGTAAAGTATCTGCGTGCAGTGCAGGAGACCAGGGTTCGATCCCTGGGTTGGGAAGATCCCCTGGAGAAGGAAATGGCAACCCACTCCAGTATCCTTGCCTGGAAAATCTCATGGACAGAGGAGCCTGGTGGGCTGTGGTCCATGGGGCCGCAAAGAGTCGGGCACGACTGAGCGACTAACACTTACCCTTACTTATGCGTAAGTAAGGCAGTTATTTCAAGTATTGCTTTTCCTTGCTGTTACAGAATCAGAAAAAACCTGAAAATGATGATGATGTGGAGATTAAAAAGCAGCTGTCCAAGTATGAATCTCAACTTTCAACAAATGAGGAGAAAGTAGATGCAGATGACCGTAAGTCCTTATACATCTGGGAGCTGGAGGGAGTCCATTGCTCTGTGATTTGCAGGCAGCTCGGACTATCCAGAAGAGATGGGACCATATTCCACCCCCATTAACCTTCCCTTCCTTTTTTTTTTTGACTGTGCCACGAGGCTTCTGGGATCTTAGTTCTTCAACCAGGAATCAAACCTGGGCCCCAGCAGTGAAAATGCCAAGTCCTAACCACTGGACCACCAGGGAATCCCTCTCCTCTTTTTAAAACTTATGCTTTCTTTTAATTGCCAGTGAGTTGGTTATTTCTATGTATATTTATATGTCTTCTTTCTATAATTTTTTTATTTTGAGGTAAATTCGAACTTAGAGAAAAGTTCTAAGAATAGTATGAAGAATTCCTCTGCCTCTTCCTGTATTCCCCAGTTATTTTATGTACATTTATCATTCTTTCTCTCTTTCTCTGTGTATATACATACTACTCATTTTTTTTCTAAACCATTTGAGAGTAAGTTACAAAAGTGATGCTTCTTTACCTCTAAATACTTGTTATATTTCCTAAGATAAAGGACATTCTCTTATGTAATCACAGGTCAGTGATCAACACCAGGAAATTAAAGCTGATATAATGCCATTTTCTACAGACCATTTTCATGTTTATCCAATTGTCTTAATAATTTCTTTATACTCCCCTAACCCCCAAAAGGAAAAACAAATGATCCAGAGTACAATTCAGGGTCAAATGTTGCCTCTTATTGTCCCTCATTTTGAGTTTGTTTGTTGTTTTTGCATTAGGTTGGTCAGTTTGGGCAGCAATTGCACAAAGTGTATTACGTCCTTTTCAGTGACGTGACCTGCCTCCCACCATGATGCTCGGTCACATAGCAGTGGTGGCAGTTTTGATCACTTGGCTAAGGTTGTGTCTCCCATGTTTCTTCACTGTAAAGTTACTGTGTTACTATGTTTCCTAGAGCTTGTTAGCCTGGCATTTCTTGTTGAACAGGCTCAGTTAAAATTTTAAACCAAAAAAAAAAAAAAAAATTTTAAACCAGAGGCCTCATGATGACCTTTGAGGTGCTGCCCTGCCTTCCATCCCCCGGGTGGTTCCCTCTGTCCAGCCTCACAGCCTCCTTTTCATCCTGTGAGCATACCAGGTCTGTCTCAGAGGCTGATACTCCGTTTCTTCTGCTTGGAGCACTTTTCTCCTAGGTCGTCATATAAATTCCTCCTATTGTTTCAATCTCAACTCAGACATCTCCTTCTTAGAGGCCTCCTGGCTCATCCCAATATAGAGGTCTCCCACTCACTCTCCTCATATTCCCCTTTTCTGTTTTCTTCCCATGCTGTCCAGTGCTTTAATTACCTTATTAATACCTGTATTTCCTTGTTAAGTGGCTATCTCCCCCAAGAACATGAGCTTCCTGAAGGCAGAGACTTTGTTCTGCTCCACTTTGTCCTGGTGCCTGGCCAAGAGTAGACGCTCAGTTGCTGACTGAGGAGGAAGAGCAGCTTATTGTTGCTACTGGGCAGTCCTGAGACTTTCTGTCCACCCTTTGTCTCCAGCATGCTGCTCTTCTCTAAAGACCAAGTGAAATACTCTCACTTGTCATCCTGCATCTATTCCATCTTCAGAATTTCCAGTGAAATTTATAATGATGAGAGGAAATAACTTTTAAAATTGGACCATAGTGTCAGGAATGCTCCCAGGAAAGTTGATGCCAGTGTACAAAAAGGAAAAAGCAAAACCTATTGTTGCAGTTTACTTTATACAGATAAATGTTTCTTGGTGGTGATGGTATTTCACATTCTTCTGCTTTTCCTTTTTCATTTTTGTTTGGCCACAATACATGGTTTGCAGGATCTTAGTTCCCTGACTGGGGATTGAACCCAGACCCTTGACAGTGAAAGCGCAGAGTCCTAACCACTGGTCCACCAAGGAATTCCCCTCTTTTGCTTTCCCTTGAATTTTGAAAGAGAGGAACTCAGATGACAGAATTAAACATGTTTTTTATTTCCAATTTTTCTGGAATATTTTTCTAAAATATTTTAAATGTCAACAGTGAAATATTTTTCTGAAATGTATGTGCTTCTTTTATAATCAGAAAAAAAAACTATCTTGAAAAACATAGGCAGAAGAATTTAAGGGAGGATCTGGGGCGGTTACTGAAGGCTGTCATTTAAAATCCACTCTTAGTGAAATCATTTAACTTCTAAAATTCACTAAAACGACCTGATGTTTTTTATCAACAGTTCTCTAAAGTCTCGTCTGCCAGGTAGGTATATGTGAGAGAGTTGCCTTGCTTTGACTCTGTCAGTGGAGATTTTGAAATGTGCTCATTAACAGAGCCATTTGACTTTGTCCCAATGTCCTTTATGTTTACATCTAGGACCTGAAGGCTATTTACGAGCTGACTCACAAGAGCCCTCCCACTTTGATTCTCAGCAGCCAGCAGTCTTGGAAGAAGAGGAGGTCATGATAGCTCATGCCCATCCGCAGGAAGTTTACAATGAGTATGTACCCAGAGGGTGCAAGAATAAATGCCATTCGCATTTCCATGATACGCTAGGCCAGTCCGATGATCTCATCCACCACCATCATGACTACCATCATATTCTCCATCACCACCACCACCAGAACCACCACCCCCACAGCCACAGCCAGCGCTACTCTCGGGAGGAGCTGAAAGATGCTGGCATCGCCACATTGGCCTGGATGGTGATCATGGGGGATGGCCTGCACAATTTCAGCGATGGCCTCGCAATTGGTATGTCTCTATGTTTGTTGATCTCTGAAAATGCCACTTTAAGCTGCTGATTATAGCAAAGATAGGTTGGTTTGATAAGGCTGTTAACATCCAAGGTTATCAAAATGTTGTCTCTTCTTTGACTGCTTTGACAGTGATGTACTCGATAAATGTGGATAAGATGAAAAAGTGCTAGAAACTGTGCTTGGCACTTTAAATTGTAGCTGCCAAAAGTTACTTTCCCTTATCTGCAATATAAATAGTATGTATTAAAGTGAAAGTATCTTTTCCACCATCTTTTCTTTTATGCTAAAGGAATCTTCATCTATCAATAAGTTTAAATTACTAATCTGTACCAAGTTGTGCTACCATTGAGAGATAATAGAATATTTATGAATTGTAGTAATGTAGTGCAGGAAGGGAGGGGCTTCCCAGGTGACACAATAGTAAAGAATCCGCCTGCAAAGCAGGAGATTCAAGAGACTGCCTGGGTCAGGAAGATCCCCTGGAAAAGGGAACGGCAACCCACTCCAGTATTTTGCCTGGGAAATCCCATGGACAGAGGAGCCTGGTGAACTACAGTCCATAGGGTTGCAAAGAGTTGGACATGAATGAGCACCTGTACACACACACAGACCCACAGAGTTCTAGAAGGAGCCATGGAAATAATTACGGAACAGGCAGGCAAGGTTCAACAAGGCAGTATTGTTTTGTTGCCCAGCTGAGATGAGCCCAGGCCCTGCTCCCTGCACTGTGCTCTTCCTCCTCTGCACCATGCACAACTTAAGCGACACAGAAGGATGTGCAAATGCTTAGTCATGGTTTGTAAGCAATCAGTTGTATAACGTGTTAACTTTTAAAAGCAGGGAGCTATTTGTCTTAAACTTCCATTATCAAGACATTGAAAGAATAAATGTAAAAAAGTCTAATTACACAGTGGATTCCTCTGAGGCTAGGAAACATATTTGTACTCTTCATGCCTGAGATTTTTTTCCCTAAACCTTTTAAATCAGTTTGTTTTATATTTCTCCATAAGTGCTTTATGTGGTAGCAGTTACTTCTCAGGTTTGTGTAAGATCATTTAATTGCTCTAAGGCACAACCCAGCCTTCCCTTCAATCATATCTGCTTGTGCTCCTTTGGGAAATTTAAGCCTAATTGAATATTCTGAAGGAGATCAGCCCTGGGTGTTTTTTGGAAGGAATGATGCTAAAGCTGAGACTCCAGTACTTTGGCCACCTCATGTGAAGAGTTGACTCATTGGAAAAGACTCTGATGCTGGGAGGGATTGGGGGCAGGAGGAGAAGGGGACGACAGAGGATGAGATGGCTGGTTGGCATCACTGACTCAATGGACGTGAGTCTGAGTGAACTCCGGGAGTGGGTGATGGACAGGGAGGCCTGGCGTGCTGCGATTCATGGGGTCGCAAAGAGTCGGACACGACTGAGTGACTGAACTGAACTGAATGTAATCTAAGATTAGTTATGAAGAAGTTACAGAGTGCAGTTGAGAAAGTTCTGTTTATTCACAACCAGAATATAGTTTCTTTCTTTTACCTCATTGTATGTGCTATACAGATTTTAAAAATATATACCCACAAAATAATGCAGTGATTTTTTTTTTTACACAGGTGCTGCTTTTACTGAAGGTTTATCAAGTGGTTTAAGTACTTCTGTTGCTGTGTTTTGTCATGAGTTGCCTCATGAATTAGGTAAGAGAACACTACAAACGGTATTTTCCAGGTGGGTAGCATATCTCAGTGTCACTGGCTTTTGCTAAGGATAGTTTCCAGCAGGCTTTCTCATTTATGGCTTCTCATAAATCTACTATCCTAGCTAGCTTTGTTTCTTACTGAGGACAAGTCTGTTTTCAGCCAGAATTCTAACCCTGCAACTCTGATTACACAATTCCTTGTGTGGGGTTGCCAGACAGATCCCTGAGCCCCATCTCTGGTCCTCTTCCCCTGCCAGATACCTTCCTGTATCAGCATATGGTGACGTCAGTCCGTTTTCATTGTACACAGAATAGGAATAAGACCACAGGCAAATAGTCATGTTCCATTAACAGAGAGAACTTGACAAAGAGAATTTCATTGGAACTAAAAAGAAAGAGAAGTTGATGAATTGTGTTTTGAATATTCTTTTTCTCTGTTACCAGGACTTAAAACCTTCCCAGAGTTGCCCTGGTTCTGTGTGTGTCCCTGTTTCTCTTCTTGCAGGCAGCCACACACCTGTCACACCATTTTCACGTTTGTCCCTTGACATGTTTTTGACCATTTAGAAGGCCTCCCATCTTCCTGTTCGATGCTTGTAATCCTCAACATCTGATTTGTGTTCCACATTCTAGATCCTTCAGGCTCCATGAAGCCTCTCTGAAGTACTTTGATCTTAATTTTTTCTTTTATAACCAGAACATTAGACTCTTCAGCTCTTAATTATAATGCATATTGCCTTAATCATTTGCTGATCATTTCCTGTGTGTTCTCTCCTCCCTCTTCCTGCCTGTGGTCAGTTAAAAGAAGCCTCTTGAAGACTGTGCAAGAGCACAGTAGTAGATTCTTGGTATTGACATTTTTTGACAAATAAGAAACCTTAAGAAAAACTTTAGATAAAAGATATCTTAGTTTATAAAACTGTTAGGGTGTTTTATACTGATTAACTCTTGTTAAACCTGGGTGATTCTTAATTTTGTCTTTTTTTTTTTTTCCCACTCCTCAAAAAAATTGGAGGATTTCTTAAATCTGGAAAGTCTTTTGGGTATATGTCTTAAAAATGATTTTTAAATGACCTTAATTGCCTTTTTGTGTTTTCTGTTAAAGGTGACTTTGCTGTCTTACTGAAGGCTGGCATGACTGTTAAGCAGGCCGTTCTTTATAACGCCCTGTCAGCCATGCTGGCGTATCTTGGAATGGCCACAGGAATTTTCATTGGTCATTATGCTGAGAATGTTTCTATGTGGATATTTGCACTTACTGCGGGCTTGTTCATGTATGTTGCTCTGGTTGATATGGTAAGTTTTTAAGAAGTCAGATTACAGAATTGACTAACAATGAAATAAAAATGTCCAATGAAACAGCATTTTTTAAAAGAGTGCAGGATAAATGTAGTTGCATTGAGATTCTGTGCTCAACAAAGTGTACAAAGTATACTTCAGGATACACAGAAGTGTCTACCTGCTTCTGATGTGTCTTTCTGAGAGTAGAGTTTCAGTAAACAGGCACTGAATTGTACATAGACTTGTGAGAAACCTAGTACAAGCAACATACTGTTGGCAAACTGCATACATCAGAACACTTAAAGGATCCTTACTAACGGATAGAGGAGTCATATCTTTTTGTCACCAAAGTCCACTTAACAGTCTCAGCCAGTCTTACTGCTAAGATTATATTTTATAAGATAAAAGATTTCCATATCTCTGAACTTTAAGTGAACCACATGTTATGTACAGATACAGACAGTAAGCAGGGTAATCGGTGTAGCTCTCCATTTTACAGTGGAGTAAACTGGATCAATATAATTTTGACTTGCTGAGCAGACCATGAGTAATCATTGTTAATTAACTGTTAGGAAATGCTGTGTGACATTATTAGCTAGATTCGTGTTTTAGAAATTTGACTGATGGTATATCCAGCTACATAGAAAGCTAGTATAGTGTCCTGGAAATTCTTCTAAAATCTATGGTTCTGGAAACTTAAAGGTTGCTCTTTTTTTGTTTGTTTTAAAGGTACCTGAGATGTTGCACAATGATGCTAGTGACCATGGATGTAGCCGCTGGGGATATTTCTTTTTACAGAATGCTGGGATACTTTTGGGGTTTGGAATTATGTTGCTTATTTCCATATTTGAACATAAAATTGTGTTTCGTATAAATTTCTAATTAGGGTTTAAATGCTAGAGTAGCTTAAAGCTATAGTTTACCGTCTGTAGTTTGAATAGGTCATAGGGAGATGAGTTCATATGATGCAATCCATAGCACTTAAAGTTAGTGGATTTTCTGATTTTTTTGTACTGAATATTGTCATTTGTTATGCTTATAAGGTCAGTTATGGTGGTAACATAAAGGTACGTTTTAATATTTAAGTTATTCTGTTTTGGGAATATAAGCTATATGTGCAATTTACCAATATTACCAGTTTATTGTATAAACAAGAGATTTGGCATGACATGTTCTGTATATTTCAGAAAAAAAAAAAATCTTTAATGTTTCTTTTTCTAGAACTAATTTAATATAGTGATTCCCATGCTGGATTTTAGGCCTCTGAAGAACTGCTAGTGTTTCGGAGTAAGAATACACATGAAGCTTAGGATACCAATAAAACTTAAAATGAATTTAAGAAATAAGGAGAAAAAGAGAAGAATCTATATGAATTAAGAAGTTATAGATTTCATATAAAAAATCAAAACTGGTTATTAACTAGAAGGGGAAATTTAGATATAAATGAAAAAAGGCAGTATTAGTAAAGTACAGAGTACATTCATAAACATTTTTGTCAGAGTATTAATGTTCCCATAACACCGCAGCACTTTTTACTACTTTAGTTGTACATTTAACTTTGTAAAGACATCTAAATATATTTAATAATTTGCAAAATACATCATTTGACCAAGAAATTGGAATTTTAAAATATGTTTGGAGATATGCCAGATGAGTATGAGTAAGTTTATGTATTGTCAAAAGACTTGGATATCACCAAGTCATGTTGTGTATCACCCAGTAACATTATTGGATGTTCTAGTTATCTGGTTTACCACTTGTCAGCGTATTAGAATTTCAATATATGTAAGAACAGTAAAACAGTACTTATATAATTGATTATAATTTGACTTCTTGGATTCAGAAAGTGGTTTGGTATCTTTCAGTGCTTCAGTGTTGTGAGCAGTTGTCATTTTTATATATAGTACTTTAGATGTACTAGAGTTGTATGGCATTCTCTAATTGTTGCTTTTCTACAAAATAAATTTCCATGTCAGCTTCATATCATATTTTCTGATTTTCTTTGCTTTTTTTTTTTTTTTTTTTTTACCATCTTAGCCATTTTTAAGCATACAGCTCAATAATTTTGCATATATTCACAATGTTATACAATTTGTCTCCAGAACTTTTCCATCTTGCAAAACTGAAACTCTTCATTTCCTTCCCATAGCACCTGGTAACCACCATTCTACTTTCTCTTTCTATGAATTAGAGATGTTTGATTTTCTTAAGTATAACCCAGATTATATATACTTGTTGATTCATTTATATTATTGTATTAGGTGGCTTTATTCAGTGTTTTACATTTTTATCACAAAGGGCACTTCAGAAAATACTGGTCCACAGTTTGTTCAAAGCTGTCTCTAACTTAGAACATACCCCCCAAACAATAAACAAACCCCAGAACCTAAATTTGAGAAGAAGCACTGATACCCTAGATTCTAAGGAGAATCAAGGACAACTGGGCAAGACTGTACAGCCTGTGTCCTGAAAGACAATTTTGGACCAGCATTTCTGTTCCCCAAACCACGTGAGAGGGGTCTGACTAATGAGAATTCCTTGGATTGGGGTGAGCAGCAGGGGTGCCTGAAAGGATGAGATGGGACGTCGCCTTCTCAGGCTCAATGATTGCTGTGCTCCAGGAACCCGCAGACCCGCCCTGACGCCACTGCTGGGTCACTGCAGGATGATATTCTGGACATCACATTCTGTTCCTCCAGGAGTTTGGGAGATGGCTTGTACCTACTTCTTTTACAGAGATTTTGAAGATGGAAGGTGTGCTGGACCAGTTCACAAAACAGGATGAATAGAAGATTTAAGGAGTTGGTTCCCACGGCTCTGTATGTGAGAGATTGAAGATCAGGACAATGCAGAAACTGTAGAATAGGAACCAAAGGCTGTTTGTTTGGGGGAAAACACGTAACAGACTGATAGAAAATTAAAAGGTACAAATAAATAATATCTTGAATAAAGAAGGAGACATAAATAGAGATGTAGTAGATCCAAACAATCAATTGTTTGGATAATTAACAATCATTAATTATGAATATTCCTGGAAAAAATTGAAAATCAGTAACTGTTAAAATGACCACCACATCACAGTTGTCCCAAGCCTCCCTCAAAATAACACCCTTTTGCTGTAGATTTACCAAAACTTCAAGCAACACATATTATCCAAGTAGATTATGGGATTAGAAACAAACAAAAAAATTCATCATGTTAATTGAGATTAGTGTAACTTGATACAAAACATTCTAGGAAAAGCAATCTGCCTGGTACCCTAAGACTCCCTATATGTTCTTGCAGCTAAGTCAAGACTAAAAGGCCCTGAAAACTCTGCCTGGGCCAATTATCAGTGAACAACCTTGAAAGATGAGGTGTAAGACAAAAGAGCAGATCTTGTATAGAAGAGATGGTTTCCCCAAGCTCAGTGTTCCTCAGTGCCACACACACTCCGCATGTGCACCATCCACCTGCGACCTTTCCCTTTGCTCCTATGAGAACTGAAGCCCAAGAGGGTCTCAAATGCTGTTCATGCTGCTTGTTATATGCTATGAACAAGTCCATTCTGTTCCAGAAGTTGATGTCTTATGCCCCAATCCACAGACAAACAGGCTAACTTATAGCTTCTAAATTTGATAAAATTCCAGACCTTTACAAAACCTCACAGGATAGTACAAAAAGGGAAGGCAAAAGCGAATGCATAGTCACTTCAGTCGTGTCCAACTCTTTGCAACATTATGGACCATAGCCCACCAGGCTTCTCTACAGAGGATTCTTCAGGCAAGAATACTGGAGTGGGTTGCCATGCCCTCCTTCAGGGGATCTTCTTAACTCAGAAATTGAACCCACGTCTCTTACGTCTCCTGCAAGAATCCTAAATTAAACAGCCAGTCAAACTCAGAAGTGTATTTTTCTATCAAGTAAAGTGGCCCTGGGAATACAAAGATGCCTAATTCAGTTCAGTTCAGTTCAGTCGCTCAGTCGTGTCCGACTCTTTGCGACCCCATGAATCGCAGCACGCCAGGCCTCCCTGTTCATCACCATCTCTCGGAGTTCACTCAGACTCACGTACAGTTTATTGTGATCCACACAGTCAAAGGCTTTGGCATAGTCAATAAAGCAGAAGTAGATGTTTTTCTGGAACTCTCTTGCTTTTTCCATGATCCAGCGGATGTTGGCAATTTGATCTCTGGTTCCTCTGCCTTTTCTAAAGCCAGCTTGAACATCAGGGAGTTCACGGTTCACGTATTGCTGAAGCCTGGCTTGGAGGATTTTGAGCATTACTTTACTAGCATGTGAGATGAGTGCAATTGTGCCTAATTAGAACACCCATTACTGTCATAAGCCATGTTAACAGACTGAAGTGGAAAGATACAAATTTAATATTAGAAACAAAATTACTAGAATTTGAGAAGTCTAGAAACTTGTCTTCTTGAATATTCCCATGGTATGAAGTCAAGGGTTTAAGAAAGAGTAGCAGTGGAGGGGAAGGGAGATGTGCAAAGAGGGAGGAACTAAAGACCAAATAAAGACCAAAAAGAAACTCCTATTCCAAAGATGGAGTGGAACTTGAAACTCGCAACTTATATGCTTACATACAAAGTATAATGAATATTTAAGGAAGTCGCAAGCTGCCACAATTCTATAGCTATGTCATTGATAGCTAGGGTGGATTTGATTTTTTTTCCTTCTTTTAAAAAAAGTAAAAGACATAAAATTCACTGTTTAAACCAGTTATAAGTATAGTTCAAGGGCTTTACATACATATGTTCACACTGTGAAGTCATCACCTCCATCCAGCTCCAGAATTCTTTCCTCATTCCATACTGAAATGTGTATTTCATGCTAAGTTGCTTCAGTTGTGTCAGACTCTGTGACCTATGGACTGTAGCCTGCCAGGCTCCTCTGTCCATGGAATTCTCCAGGCAAGAATACTGGAGTGGGTTGCCAAGCCCTCCTCCAGGGGATCTACCCCATCCAGGGATTGAACCCACATCTCATGCATTGGCAGATAGATTCTTTACCACTAGTACCACCTGGGAAGCCCAACCCTTTAAATAATAATTCCCCTTTCTTCCCTTCTCCAGCTCCTGGTAACCATAGCCCTAGTTTCTGACTCTACTTACTGCTTGACTATTCTAGGTACATCATATAGATGGAATCACAATACAATATTTGCCCACGTGAGTCTGGCTTATTTTGCTTAGTATAATGTCTTCAGGGTTCATCCATGTCAAAAATTCTCTCCTTTTTAAGGCTCAATAATATTTCATTATTAGCACATCTTGTTGATCCATTCACTCAGTGAACATTTGAGTTGTTTCCACCTTTTGGCTATTTCAGGTACCCTACTGTTAGTATGAACATAAGTACAAATACCAGTTTCCCTGCTTTCAGTTCTTTGAGGGGTATATAATATACCCAAAAGTGAAATTGCTGGATCATATGGTAATTCTATGTCTGTTTTTTTGAGTTGCTGTATGGTTTTCCACAGTGACTGCGCGACGTCACATTCCCACTAGTACAAGGGTTCCAATTTTGGAACCTCGCCAATATTTGTTTTCTGTTTGTTGGTTGCTTTTTGTTAGTCATGGCTCATTGTGGTTTTGACTTCCATTTCCCTAATGTCTAATGGTGTTGAGCATCTTTTCATGTGCTTATTGGCCATTTGTGTATGTTATTTAGAGAATTGTCTATTCAGATTTCTTTGCCCATTTTTAAATTGAGTTGCTTGGTTTTTGTCGTTGAGTTGTAGGAATTCTTTACATATTCAGAATATTAATCCTTTATAAGATACGCAATTTACAAATATATTCTCTCTGAGTTGCTTTTTTACTCTGTCCATACTGTCATTCAGCGCACACAAAAAATTATTTTGATGAAGTCCAATTTGTCTATTTTTTCTTTAGTTGCTTGCACCTTTAATGTCATGTCTAAATCTTTCTGAATGGTATTACATAAAGGTCCAAGTTCATTCTTTTGCATGTGGATATCCAATTTTCCCAACACCATCGTTGCTGTCCTTTCCTCCACTGAATAGTCTTGACACCCTTGTTGAAAACCATATTTATAAGAGTTTATTTCTGGGCTCTCTATTCTATTCCATTGGTCTATATTATCTATACTCCTAAAGCCAGCATCACACTGTTTTTAATTAGTACAGCTTTTGGACCATATTTGTTTGAGTCTATTACTGAAGTTTTTATTCTATCTTTATTACTGTAGCCTTATAATAATTCTTGAAATCAGTTTAGTCTTGAAATCATGGATTTTCCAAGTTTGCATACCTTTCTTTTCCAGAATGTTTAGGCTATTCTATTTCCTTGATTTCCTATGTGAATTTTAGAATCAGTTTTTCCATCTCCAAAACTATTATGCTGGCATATACCCCAGTGCTCATTATAGCACTGTTTACAGTGGACGGGACGTGGAAGCAACCTAGATGTCCATCAACAGATGAATAAAGAACATATGGTACATACATACAATGGAATATTACTCAGCCATAAATGAGTTTGAGTCAGTTCTAGTGATGTAGATGAAGCTAGAGCCTGTTATACAGAATGTAGCAAGTCAGAAAGAGAAAAATAAATATATTAACGCAAACATAGAATCTAGAAAAATGATATTGATGAACCTATTTGCAGGGAAGAAATGGAGACACAGATGGAAAGGGTGAGCTTGTGGACACAGTGAGGGAGGGAGTGAGTGAGATGAATGGAGAAAGTAACATCAGTATACCATATGTAAAATCGATAGTTGGTAAGAAGTTGCCATATAACACAGGGAGCCCAGTCTGGCACTCTGATGGCCTAGAGGGAAAGGGAGGTTGACTCAAGAAGGAGGAGATATATGTGTAATTATGGCTGATCCTTGTTATTGTATGGCAGAAACAAACATAATGTAAAAAATTTTTTAAGTATTGTGCTTGTATTTTTATTAGAATTAGGGTTAAAACTGTAAATGAATTTGGGAAGAATTGACCACCATATTTAGTCTTTGATCAATGAGCAACAATATATCTCTCCATTTATTTAGTCTTTGAAGTTTTCTTTCATCAGTGTATAGTGTTCAGCGTGCAAATTCTGCAAACATTTTATTGAAATTAAGTCTCTTGGGGTTTTGTATGCTAAGTTGCTTCAGTTGTGTCCGACTCTTTGTGACTCTGTGGACTGTAGCCCACCAGGCTCCTCTGTCCAGGGATTCTCCAGGCAAGAATACTGGAGGGGATTGCCATTTCCTCCTCCAGGGGATCTTCCCGACCCAGGGATTGAATCCACATCTCTTACGTCTTCTGCATTGACAGGTGGGTTCTTTACCACTAGTGCCACTTGGGTTGACATTATAAATCATCCTTTTTTAAATTTCAGTTTTTAATTTCTTTTTCAATATGTAGAAATAGAATTGACTTCTCTGTGTTAACTACAACCTTGCTAAACTCATTTATTCTAGGAGATTTTTGTAGATAGCTTGAGATTTTCTATGTA
The DNA here is from genome assembly GCA_006410635.1 of Cephalophus harveyi. NCBI lineage: Eukaryota > Metazoa > Chordata > Mammalia > Artiodactyla > Bovidae > Cephalophus > Cephalophus harveyi. Next base: position 5,613 of record SJYT01050585.1, on the reverse strand, counting down.
GTATGCCTTTTGTTCCTTTTTTTAAAATTATGAGTATCACACTAGCTGAGACTCTCCCCTATTTCCCACCCGTGCTGGGCAGCATACAGGGTCTTAGTTCCCCACTCAGAGATGGAACCTGTGCCCGCTGCAGTGGAAGCAGAGTCTTAACCACTGGACCCCGAGGGAAGTCCCTGGCTAAGACTTTCTGTGTGATGTTGAATAGGAATAGTGACAGTAGACGTCTTTGCTTAGTTCTCATCTTAGCAGGAGAGGCAGTCAGGTTTTCACCATTAGGTGTAGTGTTAGCTTAAGTTTTTTGGAGAAGCCCTTTTATCATCTTAACGAAGTTCTCTTCCATTCAGTTTGCTGAGAATTCTTATCATGAATGAATGTTGAATTTTGTCAAATGCTTTTTTGGTATCAATTGATATACTTAGTATGGTAGATTAATTTTTAATTAATGAACTAACCTTGCATTCCTAGGGTAAATCTCATGGTACATGATATGTTATCTTTTTTTAGATATAACTTTGTTTATTTTTGGCTGTGCTGGGTCTTTGTTGCTGTGCAGACCTTTCTCTAGTTAGAGAGAGCAGGGACTACTCTCCAGTTGCCACACAGAAGCTTCTCATTTCAGTGGCTTCTCTTGTTGCGGAGCACAGACTCTTAAGGAGGTTGGGGTTTCGGTAGTTGTGGCTCCTGGGCTCCAGAGCACAGGCTCAATAGTTAAGGTGCATGGGCTTAGATGCCCCACAGCATGTGGGATCTTCCTGATCCAGGGATTAAACCAGTGTCTTGTTACATTGGCAGGTGGATTCTTTGCCACCAACGCATGAGGGAAGCCCAGTGTGCTATCCTTTTTGTATATTGCTGGATTCAGTATGCAAATGTTTTGTTGAGGAATTTTGTTTCTGTTAAGCCCGTGGCGGATATCAGTCTGCAGCTTTCTTCTACTGTTTTTGTCTGATGCCGGTGTCAGAAGAATGCTGGCTACATCAAATGAGGAGGGGAGTGTTTCCTCCTTTTTTATTTTTTAGAAATGGTTAATTTACAGAATTGGTATTATTTCTTCTTTAAACTTTTGTTAGTACTCACCATTGAAACAATCTGGGGCCTAGAGGTTTCTTTGAAGGTTTTTAATCTATTCAATTCCTTCAACAGATAAAGAATATTCAAGCCATCTATTTCATGTTTAATGAGTTTGGGTAATTCATGTATTTCAAAAAATTAGTTCATTTTATGTAAGTTGCCACATTTATAGACATAAAGCTGTGTATCATTTATCCACTTAACAACAGAAGTTCTAGACTTATATCATTCCTACTATTGGTAAAGTGCATCTTTTTTCTTTCTTGATCAGTCTGACTACAGTTTGTCAATCACAGTCATCTTCTCAAAAAATAAAGCTAACTATAAACCTACTATAATCAAGACTCTGATGTTGGTTAAGAGATAAATATATAAATGAATGGAGTAGAACAGAGTCCAGAAATTGACCTATACAAATATAGCCAACTTATTTGTTCACAATGGAGAACTCAGAAGTTTCCAACAAATGGAATAGGGATAATTGAACATTACAGGGAAAAAAAGAACATCTACCTAAATCTAACAACTTGTACAAAATTTTACCCAAAATAGATGATAAGTACAAGACCATAAAACTCTTAGAAAAAAACACATGAGATAATCCTCAGGACCTGGGGTTAGGCAAAGAGCTCTTAGTCTACAAAAGAATAAATTGATATCTTGAACTTTATCAAATGAAAAATTTTTGTTTTTTGAGAATGTAATAGACTCAGCAGACTAAAAGAAAAATATTTGCAAATAACATTCAATGAAGGAGTTGTATCTAGAACATATATAAAACTCAGACTCTAATAAAACAACCTACTTTTTTTAAATGGGCAAAAGACTTGAACAGACATATCACCAAAAAGGACATGTGATGGTATTTAAATAAGCACCTGAAAGGTGTTCAGCACCATTAACCATTAGGAAAATTCAAACCATGATAAGATACTCACCTACTAGATAAGATAAGGTACTCACCTACTAGAATGGCTAAGATAAAAAACACTGACAATACCAATTACCAGCAAGGATGTAGAACATCTGGGACTTGCATACACTGCTGGCAGGTGTGCAAAGAGATACACCCACTGTGAAAAACTATTTGGCAATTTTTTATAAAAGTAAACCTACTCAGCCACCAAAAAGAATACATTTGAATCAGTTCTAATGAGGTGGATGAAACTGGAGCCTATTATACAGAGTGAAGTAAGCCAGAAAGAAAAACACCAAGACAGTATACGACTGAGTGACTTCACTTTCACTTTTCACTTTCATGCATTGGAGAAGGAAATGGCAACACACTCCAGTGTTCTTGCCTGGAGAATCCCAGGGACGGGGGAGCCTGGTGGGCTGCCGTGTATGGGGTTGCACAGAGTCGGACACGACTGAAGCAACTTAGCAGCAGCAGCAACACATATATGTGGAATTTAGAAAGATGGTAACGATAACCCTGTATGCGAGACAGTGAAAGAGACACAGATGTATAGAACAGTCTTTTGGACTTTGTGGGAGACGGCAAGGGTGGGATGATTTGGGAGAATGGCATTGAAACATATAATATCATATGTGAAACGAATCGCCAGTCCAGGTTGGATGCATGATACAAGATGCTCGGGGATGGTGCACTGGGATGACCCAGAGGGATGGTATGGGAAGGGAAGTGGTGGGGGGTGTTCAGGATGGGGAACATGTGTACACCCGTGGCGGATTCATGTCAATGTATGGCAAAACCAATATAATATTGTAAAGTAATTAGCCTCCAATTAAAATAAATAAGTTTATATATATTAAAAAAAGTAAACCTACATTATGACCCAGCAATCCCTCTCTTGAGTATTTACCCTAGAATAATTATAACTTATATTTATGTGAAAACTTGTATAACAGTTCTATACAGGATTGCCAGAAACTGGAAACCACCCAAATATCTATCTACAGCTGAATGGATACATAATACTCTGGTGTTTGCTCCATGCAGTATTATTCAGTAAGGAACAAAATAGCAATGCTCAGGAATGGGGGGCGGGGGAAGGGAATTAAAAAACCAATACAATTGGCCAAAAAGAACTCAAAGACCCAGAAGACTGCCCCTGTTCCCTCTCTGAGTTCACCCCTGCATCTTCCCACATGTACTTTTCTTTTCCAATAAACTTTTTACTTTTCTCTTTAAAAAAACTGGGCACATGATGTATACAGCTTCCATGAATATCAAAGGCATTGTGCTAAGTGGAAGAGAGATAACAAGAGGTTATATATTGGATATTTCCATTTCTATGACATTCTGGAGGAGATAATAGAATACAGAGAACAGGTCAGCAGTTTCCCAGGGTTAGTGTTGTGGTGAGGGTGTCACTATAAAATGGTAATGCAAGATTTTTTAAGGTGATGGAACCAGTCTGTATCCTGATTCTAATGATAATTACACAAATCTACATATGTATTAAAGCTCATAGAACTCCAATGAAAAAAAGTAAATTTTCCTGTAAAACTTTTGGTAATTTAGTTGTACAATGTACAAATTATTTATTTATACAAGGGTGTGGATGTACGATTATAAATTTTAAGTATATACAGTAAGATGGAGGAGTTTTATTTTTATTATTTTTGGCTGCACTGTGAAGTATGTGGGATCTTAGTTCCCTGACCAAGAATGGGACCCGCGCCCCTCTGCAGTGGAAGTGTGGATTCTTAACCACTGGGCCGCCAGGGAAGTCCCATCCCATTTAGTATTCTTTATTAATCTCCTGTGGGGCTTCTCAGGTGGCTCAGTGGTAAAGAATCCACCTGCCAATGCAGGAGATATGAGTTCAGTCCCTGAGTTGGGAAGATCCCTTGGAGAAGGAAATGGCAACCCACTCCAGTGTTCTTGCCTGGAAAATCCCATATACCGAGGAACCTGGCGGGCTGCAGTCCATGGGGTCACAAAGAGTTGGGCACGACTCAGTGACCAAGCACGAGCGCACACACGACACATTTTCTGTACTTGAATTTTACTTTATGATGCCTTTTTTGTGTGTGGTAAAATATAAACACATAAATGGTACTGCTTTAACCATTTTTAAGTGGACAGTTCACTGGCATTAAGTACATTTTTACTGTTGTGAAAATATCACCACCACCCATCTTCAGAGCATTTTTCACCACCCTATACTGAAACACTGTATCCATTGAAGAAGAATAATTCCCTGTCTTCCCTACCCCCAGCTCTTGGAAACCATGGTCCTACTTTCTGTTTCCATGTATTTGACTATCCTAAGTACACCATATAAATGGAATCATATGGTATCTGGTTTTTTGAGTCTGGCTTATTTCACCTAGTATGTTTTTAATGTTCGTCCATATTGAAGCATGTGTCAGAGAGTCTTTCTTCTTGAAAGGTGAATAGTATCCACTATATGTATATACCACATTGCATTTAACCATTTGTCCAATGATGTAGTATTGGTTCCATATTTTGTCTTTTGTGAATAATGCTGCTATGAACAAATATCTGTTTGAGTATCTGCTTCTGTTCTTTTGAGTATATATGCAGAAATGGAATTGCTGAATCATAATTATATGTTTAATATTTTAAGGACCCACCATACCATTTTCCACAGCAACTGCACAATTTAAAATTTCCACTGGCATTTTTCCCCACTGACATTTTGTTAAGAGGAAAGGTAAATATAAGGGTTCTTTAAAAATGATTTTATTTTATATTGGGGTATAGTTGATTTACATTTACAGTGTGTTAATTTCAGATATACGCAAAGCAATGCTGTTATACATATATCTATTCTTTTTCAGATTGTTTTCCTACTTAGGTTATTACATAATATTGAGTAGAGTTCCCTATGCTGGACAATAGAACTGCCATGTTTTTTTAAGCCAAGAATAAATATATTTGCATTGGGGCAAGAATTATATAGTTAAATCATTTTTAAGTTTATGTGTAAAATTCTATGATTCTATTACAACTAATTTAATGGTGAAGAAGACTTATGAACTGATTTACAAAATTAATCATCATTTGCAAAGTTGTTTCTGGGAGAAAATGCCTTCATAGATTCCTTGTGTTGGCTTAGATTTTTTTTAACTTGGAAATGCCAATACAGAGACTATCTGCGCAGTAACCTGATTTAATGGAATCAGTCTGCCGCCTTGTGGAATTTTAATGCAACTTCCAGTTTTATAAACTGAAGTGAAAGTGAAGTCGCTCAGTCGTGTCCAACTCTTCGCGACCCCATGGACACACCAGGCTCCTCTGTCCTTGGGATTTCCCAGGCAAGAGTACAGGAGTGGCTTGCCCTTGCCCAAACAGAGGATGGCCATAATTTAGAGATGATGCCACTTGTGTTCAATAATTGTTTTGGTTTTTTTTTAGTGTCAATTTAAAGATCCAATTTTTAAGATTTATTTTTAATTGGAGGATAATTGCTTTGCAATAATGTGTTGGTTTCTTCCAGATAACAATGTGAATCAATCCTAAATACACATATGTCCCCTCCATCCTGAACCTCCCTCCCACCCCCCAAACCAGCCCACCCCTCCTTTGTTGTCACAGAGCACCCCGCT
>SJYT01050583.1:4890-59168 GCA_006410635.1 Cephalophus harveyi | reverse complement strand
TTCTGTGTATTCTTGCCACCTCTTTTTAGTATCTTCTGCTTCTGTTAGGTCCAGACCATTTCTGTCCTTTATCGAGCCCATCTTTGCATGAAATGTTCCCTTGGTATCTCTAATTTTCTTCCCACATCCTTAGTCCCTGTCAATCACTAGAGAATCACGATTGTCTCCCCCAGCAAGTTCATGAGCTCCTGTGGGGACGGGCTTTGTCTTAGACATTCTCAAGGTACCTGGCACATGACTTGTGATTGCAAATGCTTGCTGCATGAAGATTCAAATCCAATCTGATTGACCCAAAATGTTTAAAAGTGTGACGTTTTGGACATTTTAGTTGGAAGAGTGAAGTGGAGATGCAGTGTGTGGTCCTGGTCAGGGCAGACCCCCGGGTGTGCACTGTGTCGCGTCTCCGTGACGTGAAGCATGGTTTATCTTAATCTGTGTCCACTGCCTAGAAAGGGGTCACTCACACAGGGCACTGAATTCATGGGTTGATGTTGGTGTTCCTTTTAAAACCTATTTCCTACTCTTTTCCAGGGATGAAATTTCCAAGATTCTGAAAAGTTCCTACCTTAGAGGAGTGAATTTGGCAATTTTTTTTGCTGCCAGCAAAGTCATGATTTTTATCACCTTCATCATTGCTGTGGTCCTTGACAACCCGATCACAGTCAGCCAAGTGTTTCTGGTGGTGATGCTGTTCGAGACTGTGAGGTTTACAGGCACCCTCTACTTCCCCATGGCCATCGAGAAGGTGTCAGAGGCGGTTGTCAGCATCAACAGAATCAAGGTTTGCTGAAAAGCAATTTTTTTTTTAGTTGTAGGTGAACTTTATGAACAACGTCTTATTTGATGTCACTGTGTGCCAGTTTGGTGACATTTAACTCTCATTGCCAAAGCTGGCAGTCTTTCCAGAATGTCATACATATTCCCCTCTCTTCTTATATAGAGTGCATTACAAATAGCATAAGATCCCTGCTGGTTTATGGGCAGCAGTAGCAGGGGCACAGGCTCTTGATGTGCAGTGATGACGGCAGGGTGATTGAAATATCTAAAAGCAGGAGCAGCAAACAGATTGCATCTCCTACACTGACTGGAATGACGAGGTAGTGACTGCACATTCCGGGTGTGAATAGGATTCCTCTCTGAGCCGGGAGGGGAGGAGATTGCTGAGAGGTCCTGTTCCCTGGGCAAGAAGAGTAGCCACAGATTCACTCAGTTCTCTGTGTTTAAAAATGTGTTAGAGACACAGATGTATAGAACGGACTTTTGGACTCTGTGGGAGAGGGAGAGGGTGGGATGATTTGGGAGAATGGCATTGAAACATGTATACTATCATGTAAGAATGAGGCACCAGCCTATGTTCGATGCAGGATACAGGATGCTTGGGGCTGCTACATGGGGATGATCCAGAGAGAGGAAATGGGGTGGGATGTGGGAGAGGGATTCAGGATTGGGATCTCATGTACACCCATGGTGGATTCATGTCAAGGTATGGCAAAACCAATACAGTATTGTAAAGTAAAATAAAGTAAAAAAAAAAAAAAAAAGAGAGAGAGAAAAAAAAAAAGAAAAGAAAAAAAAATGTGTTATTTCCTCCATAGATGCTTTTCTTCTTGATTACTGAGCTTGCCTTTTGGATCTGCCTTTTCATCCCTGTTCCATGTTCCCTTTCTGCTTAATCCTATCTCTAGCTGCCCTCTTCCTTTCAAATTTGTGATTCTTATCATACCCACTGTCTTCTTTTCCTAAGAGTCTGTAAATTTCCAAGGGAAAATAATTTACATCATCAAGACAAAGACTTGGCACACTGTAGGTGCTCAATTATTCATGTCTTTATGAGTAGGTCTAAAATGAGGATGAATTGGCACTGTGCCCCAGCCTGGGCATGAGTATGAGTGTCTGGGCTTTACAAAAAATCTGATTTGTTTTGTCTTTACTTTCTTACAGTGATGAATGGGCTGGTAATAGCTCTTTAGTGCAGTTAGATCACTCTGAGTGTGATTATATTTTATTTTGGGGTCTTGTTATCAAAGCCAATTTTTTTTTGTCATTAGTTTTCTCTACTATAAAAAACCATTACCCATAAAACAGGTCAATCATGTGGGTTCAGTTCTGGTTGCCTGAGTTTATCATTCTCCCAGAGTAGGCTCAAATTCATGTCCACTGAGTTGGTGATGCCATCCAGCCATCTCATCCTCTGTTGCCCCCTTCTCATTCTGCCCTCAATCTTTCCCAGCACCAGGGTCTTTTCCAGTGAGTCAGCTCTTTGCATTAGGTGGCCAAAGTATTGGAGCTTCAGCTTCAGCATCAATCCTTCCAATGAATATTCAATATTGAATATTGAATAATTGAATATCCAATATTGAATATTTAAATATCCAATATTGAATATTCAATTGAATGAATATTGAATATTCATTCAATTCAAAGAGTAGACTTCCTTTAGGATTGACTGGTTTGATCTCTTTACTGTCCAAGGGACTTTCAAGCGTCTTCTCCAGCACCACAGTTCAAAAGCATCAGTTCTTTGGTGCTCAGCCTTCTTTATGGCCCAACCCTCATCCGTACATGACTACTGGAAAAACCATAGCTTTGACTTTATGGACCTTTGTCAGCAAAGTGATGCCTCTGCTTTTTATTAAGCTGTTTAGGTTGGTCATAGCTTTTCTTCCAAGGGGGAAGTGTCTTTTAATTTCATATCTGCTGTAATTTTGGAGCCCCAAAAGTAAAGCCTCTCACTGTTTGCATGTTTCCCCATTTATTTGCCATGAAGTGATGGGACTGAATGACATGATCTTAGTTTTCTGAATTGTTGGGGTCCTTTAATGGACTGGGACCTAGTGGTCTGGAGTCAACGATAAGAAAGTGAAAGAGAGAGCCAGAGGGAAGGAGGGAGAGAGAGACAGAGAGACAGAGAAAAGAAAGAAAGAAAGACAAGGGGACCCAAACTCTGATGGAGCAAAGGTGCTTTAATGATTTTTCTGTGAGCTGTAGTACAAGAAATCTCTTTCGACAGTGGTAAAGATCAGAAAACCAAATGTACAGTAACCATTACCAAGGGAACAAAGGATAATAATGGTCACAAGGTCAAGAGACAGTCCATATCTCAAGAAAAAGGAGGGTGAGACTAAGCAGTTTTGTTGTAGAAAGAATGTTTACTAAAGGAGACCCAAGCCTGTCTCACACAGTGACCTCAGTCCTGAGAGCTGCGTGCAGTTTTACTCGCCTCTGGCAGAAGCTGATAAGGAACAGAGGATTTATGAGAAACAGCAATGGCCCACTACAGTACTCTTGCCTGGAAAATCCCATGGACGCAGGAGCCTTGTAGGCTGTAGTCCATGGGGTCGCTAGGAGTTGGACATCACTAAGCGACTTCACTTTCACTTTTCACGCCTTGGAGAAGGAAATGGCAACCCACTCCAGTGTTCTTGGCTGGAGAATCTCAGGGATGGGGGAGCCTGGTGGGCTGCCGTCTATGGGGTCGCACAGAGTCGGACACGACTGAAGCAGCTTAGCAGCAGCAATAGCAGCACGTAGGAATCCTCCTGTTAAACACTCCCCGACAATGAATGTTGAGTTTTAAGCCAACTTTTTCACTCTCCTCTTTCACTTTCATCCAGAGGCTCTTAATTCCTCTTCACTTTCTTCTATTAGGGTGATGTCATCTGCCTATCTGAGGTTATTGATATTTCTCCTGGGAATCTTGATTCCAGCTTATTCTTCATCCAGCCCAGCATTTCACATAATGTACTGCATATAATTTAAGCAAGGTGACAATATACGGCCTTGACATACTCCTTTCCAAATTTTGAACTAGTTCGTTGCTCCATGTCTGGTTTTAACTGTTGCTTCTTGACCTGCATATAGGTTTCTCAGGAGGCAGGTAAGGTGGTCTGCTCCCATCTCTTTAAGAATTTTTCAGTTTGTTGTGATACCACACAGTCAAAGGCTTTAGAATAGTCAGTGAAGCAGAAATCGATGTTTTTCTGGAATTCTCTTGCTCTTTCTGTGATCCAACAGATATTGGCAATTTACCTCTGGTTCCTCTACCTTTTCTAAATCCAGTTTGTACATCTGGAATTTCTCATTTCACTGCTGAAGCTTGAAGGATTTTGAATATTACTTTGCTAGCATGTGGAATGAGCACAATTATGCAGTAGTCTGAACATTCTTTGATCTTGCCTTTCTTTGGGATTGGGCTTCCCTGGTGGCTCAGCTGGTAAAGAATCCGCCTGCAATGCAGGAGACCTGGGTTTGATACCTTGGTTGGAAAGATCCCCTAGAGAAGGGAAAGGCTACCTATTCTAGTATTCTAGATAATTCCATGTACTGTACAGTCCATGGAGTTGCAAAGAGTCAGACTTGACTGAGAAACTTTCACTTCTTTGGGATCAGAATGAAAACTGATCTTTTCCAGCCCTGTGGCCATTGCTGAGTTTTCCAAATTTGCTGGCATATGGAGTGTAGCATTTTACCAGCATCATCTTTTAGGATTTGAAGTGACTCAGCTGGAATTCCATCACCTCCACTAGCTTTGTTCTTAGCAATGCTTCCAAGGCTCACTTGACTTCACACTGTAGGATGTTTGGCTCGAGGTGAGTGATCACACCATTGCAGTTATCCAGATCATTAAGATCTATGGAACCTGCTTCTCTTTTGTCTCTTTCATTGGCAGACGGGTTCTTTACCACTAGAGCCACCTGGGAAGCCCAAAGACCTACCATGCTGCTGCTGCTGCTAAGTCGCTTCAGTCGAGTCCAACTCTGTGCGACCCCGTAGACGGCAGCCCACCAGGCTTCCCTGTCCAACTCTGTGTGACCCCATAGACAGCAGCCCACCAGGCTCCCCCGTCCCTTGGATTCTCCAGGCAAGAACACTGGAATGGGTTGCCATTTCCTTCTCTAATGCATGAAAGTAGAAAGTGAAAGTGAAGTCGTTCAGCGTGTCCAACTCTTCACGACCCACTGGGCTGCAGCCTACCAGGCTCCTCCATCCATGGATTTTCCAGACAAGAGTACTGGAGTGGGGTGCCATTGCCTTCTCTGAAGGACTACCATATGATCCAACAATTCCAGTTCTGGGTATTTTCCCAAATAAAATGAAATAAGAGATATCTTTTCAAAAGATATCTGTACTCCCATGTTCATTGCAATGCTACTCATAATAGCCAAGATATGGAAACTACCTGAATGTTCACTAGTCGGTGAATGAGTATAAAGTAAGTGTGTACATAAAGTGGAATATTATTCAGTGTTAGGAAAAAAGGAAACTGCAATAGCAACAACATGGGTGAAACCAGAAGACATGATGAGTGACATAAGCTAGTCATGTAAGGATACATGCTGTATGATTCTACTTGGAAGAGGTATCAAAAATAATCAAATTCATAGAATCAGAATCAAAGCTAAAGAGCAAATAGGGAGTTACTGATCAATAGGCATAAAATTTCAGGTAAGAAAGATGAATATATTTTGGATTATCTCCTGTACAGTCTTGTTTCTGTTGTTACCAATGATGTACCTTTAATTTACTGTAATGAAATGACAACAGAAATAGAATCCTGACAGTAATTGAATGGGCTAAGCATAAGTGTGCCCATTTTACAGGTAAGGAAACAGGTCCTATCACAGATGAAATAGTTCACCCGTCTTTTCATCTCTCGTAAGTGACAGAACTAGGATTCTGCCCAAGCCTGGTTTCTTGCATTGCCTTGTTAGTATATTCTGGCATGTGGAATCTCTTATTAAGCGTGGCTTTCATCATCTGTGGCCCTGCGTCTCTTTCTTTGAGCTCCTGGATGTGACTTTGTCCTGACTAAGCCACGTGTTTGTGGATTTCTCTCCTTCCCTGAACTCCAGGCTTATCTAAAAGGCAGCTACAGTGCCTTGTTCATCTTTGTACTCCTCACAAATAGCCAATGCTCAGAAAATTGTGCAACTGAAATGACCTTCCAGCTCCATCAAGTCTAGGCTCCTGCAGATGCCTAACTGTTAAGCATGGTTGTAGTGGAGACAGTGGTAACTCTGATTCTCAAATCAATTATGTGATGCACTTAAAGGGGGTGCATTAAAGGGGACCTGCAGAGTTTTTTGGAGTATTGTGCTCAAAAATATTTGAGTAGGATTTTTTATTTCTTTCCCACCAAAAGGTACCTAAACGGTGTCTGAGGCTTAAAATTCCTTTCCATGTAGATATGTGTGGTAACATTAAAATTATAACCTGATGAGAACTTTGAATTTTCCTGGGCCTTTGTCAGGATGCTTTGTGTCCTGATTAAACATCATTGATATGAGCGAGAAACCTAGATTTTCTCTCATGCTCATACATTTTCTGGCGGGATGATAGTCTAGGAATTTAGAGATCTTTTAGGCAATAGTTGTTTTCAGTAAAGGCGGGGCCAATGGCCGAGAATAAGCATGGTGAGAAGGTTGGTGTTAGCATGACACATTATTCCAAGGTGAGTAGAAATAATTGTTGAAGTATTTTTTTTTCCTTTTGCGTATTAGACTTTTATTCAGCCCATATAAGTTCTGCAATGCTTAAAAAAATTTTACTTCTCTAGCTCATCAGAATCCCCTGAATGCCTTTAAAAATCACATCTTGGTGATTCTGATTTGCTAGGTTTTTGCTGGGGCCCAAAGTATCTGTGTCTTTAGTCAGTGTGCCACGCATCTGAAAATAAGCCAAACCTGGGAAACGCTGCCCTAGTTGTAGAAAGAAACACGCAAAGTCACCAGGTATTTTAGCAAATATAAAATATGACAAGATGTTGTTGAGATTAAAATAATTTGAGAGGAAAACCCTGTCTTAATTTATGCTAGACTTTTGGCAGGGTGCGGGGGAGTAAATTTGAAATTTATCCACCTATTTCATCACTTCACAAAATAATTGAATATTACTTACCTGAAGTCTGGAGCTGGCTAGATGAGTATGTCCAGTGGCAGGTAAGCACATGCAGAGACGTCCTTCCTGCTTGGAATGCATATTTTATCAAGTGAGGGGTTAAAATAGAATCAAATAGTGAAACTCATGGTGGATGCACATTTGTGTGTCATTAATCCTCGCAAGGAAAAGTCTGAGGTGCCATGAAGTGCTTTGGCAGAGTCACTGGTGTAATTTTGGAGGTCGTGTTTCCTGGGAAGGCTGAGGAAATCACCTGGAGAATTCCATGTGTAGGGCTGGGGGAGGTAGGAGGCTGATGCTTCTCATTTTCCTGGGGAAGGTGATGTGATAAAGGCTTTTAGTGCGTGAGAAGGGGATTCATGCATTTAAGGAACCAAAAATGTTTGAGCCTGCAGAGCATGGAGTGGTAGAGGCCTGATCAGGGGACTATGTAAGTCCCTACAGGTAACATTAAGATTTTTTATCATCTCAGAGTTACCTCTGGCTGCAGGTTCTAAATGTGCTGGAGTTTGGAGCGAGACTTTCTCCTTGAGGAAAAACTAGTTCACTTATTGAGAAACTTACAACTTTCCTCATGGCCTGAAACTCTTCATATTATATATACACACACATACACATATATATATATTGCACACACACACAAACATATATATTATGTGTGTGTATTATATACACACACAAACCTATATATATATAATACTCTATGTATCCTGTATTCACTATACTGCTGTATATATGATGTACTGTATATTTTATTCTGTATATTATTTAGTGTGTTCTGATGTGAACCAACACTTTAAGTGCAGTTGGAAAATGCTATGTAGGCTATATGAAGTTTGTTATAAACTCCAGGAAAGCAGTTATGTTTGTTTGTGTTTTCATCCTGCAAACTAAACTGTCTGTTTTTCCTTTCTCTGTAGAACTTTCTGTTACTCGAAGAGATGCCACCGCATGACGATCAGCTGCTGCCATCAGATGGTGAAACAATTGTGGATGTGCAAGATTTAACTGCTTTTTGGGATAAGGTAACAAGTCCTCCAGCTCAGGATCGTGACTGCTAATAAGACAACTGTGACATATATTTATAAGAAAATTTTGAGGTTTTACACATGGTGTAAAATGTGACTTACTCATATACTGAAAGTATGTTATAAAACTTCTCAAAATCAGGAATAAGGTTTGCAACTACTGGAGATTAAGTATAAAATCAGCCTAAGACATCTGACAGGTTGTTCTCCCTCTCATTTTCAACAGAGCTTTAAAGTATTAGCACACCTTGAACTTAAATTATACACATTGATAATGTTAGAATTTACAGGATTGGACATACAAAATGCAATATGATGTGGGTTAACTAACAAATACACAACCAGTTGTTAGAGACAACAGCCTTTGGGGAATCAATGTACATTTTCTGTATACCGATCTTCACAGACCATCTTACTACACGGAGTGAGGCTGTGATCTGGATCTTGGCTGTGGGGTAGGGTGGGGGTTCTCCCATACTAATCTTCTGGAAGCTTCTGGTTACTTTGGTGGCAGCCAGGGACAGGAAGAGAGAACAGGTGGTCATCGTGAGCCCCAGTGATTCCATTTAGAGCTTTCACTATATGGAAGCTGACATGGAGAACTGGCGCTGTTCCAGTACTTGGTTTATTTATAATATTCAGGCAAACAGGAAAAACAGAAGCATTTGCTCTCAAGTATTGCACCCCCAGTGCAGCCCCTTTATCGACAGTTGAGATGCTCTCCTGCAACCTGGTTCCATGGCCCTCTGCACACACGCTCCCATGTCAGTGTGGGTTAGTCAGGAAAACTGAACCCACACCACAGGAGGGTAGGTTAGGTCATGGGTGAGGGAGCCCTCGGGAGGAAAAGGGGCACAGACATTGGGGTTTTGGAGAGAAGCTGAGTCTGAATGAAGCCCCTGCTGGGTTGGGAGGCAGGAGACTCTGTAACCTGCTCCCCTAGACAGCCAGGTGGGCAGATGGGGGGAGCTCTCAGGGACCCAAGTGTCATTCATGAAATGGTGGGACTTGGTCTGTCTTTAAGCTCTGAAATAAATGGTCCTGTGTGAGCCTCCAGATCTCATGGGACAGGGGTTTCCAACTGTGTCTGCACAGAGTCAGGGCTCAGCTGATGACCCTTGTTGAATCAGTGTCCCCTGATCCTGGGTAACCAGGAGGGGAGGGGACCCAGTGCCTCTGAGATGTCGAGTGCTGCCCCCTTCTGGTCATGGCCGAGTAGTGCCTGCCTGAAGCCTGAACAGGGAGGAAACTCAATGTCCTGTCCTGACAAATTGTGAGGGGAGGAGACAGGGATGATGATTGTATGTGGCTCATTGTTTTATATGGTCCTGTGTGAGCCTCCAGATCTCATGGGACAGGGGTTTCCAACTGTGTCTGCACAGAGTCAGGGCTCAGCTGATGAGCCTTGTTGAATCAGTGTCCCCTGATCCTGGGTAACCAGGAGGGGAGGGGACCCAGTGCCTCTGATATGTCGAGTGCTGCCCCCTTCTGGTCATGGCCGAGTAGTGCCTGCCTGAAGCCTGAACAGGGAGGGAACTCAATGTCCTGTCCTGACAAATTGTGAGGGGAGGGGACAGGGATGATGATTGTATGTGGCTCATTGTTTTATTGTCACACCTGAGTGAAAAGTAGTAAAATAGGAACCCTAAGTGTCAACACGAAGAAAGGAGTGGAGAAGTTTAAATAAATGCTTCTCGTATATTAAAACCTAGCTTCTTACTGATTTTTCATTCCTAAAATCTGAGACTTTGTTTTGGTGATGAAAATTAATTATTATTTTTAGTATATGGAGGAGCCTGGTGGGCTGCAGTCCATGGGGTCGCTAAGAGTCGGACATGACTGAGCGACTTCCCTTTCACTTTTCACTTTCATGCACTGGAGAAGGAAATGGCAACCCACTCCAGTGTTCTTGCCTGGAGAATCCCAGGGATGGGGGAGCCTGGTGGGCTGCCGTCTATGGGGTCGCACAGAGTCGAACACGACTGAAGTGACTTAGCAGCAGCAGCCTTATTATCAGTTCAGCTGTTTACAAAGAAATTTTTCATTTTGAAGATTATCACTTTTTTATACAGATTCTAGTCTTTTGGGCATTTTACTTAATTACTTGTAACCACTGTGCGTGTGTGTGTTTAAATGCAACAGTTACGATTTTCTTAACACTTAGGATATGTAAAGAAGTACACATACCCTCAAGTCTCCCAGGAATGTGACCTGTGATTGGCTTGATGAGTACATTGTCCTTCTTCCTCATATTGGATTGTGTGCTGTCAAATGCACTTTCATGTTTTTGTTTTCCTTACAGTAGAGGTACTTTATTGTCTCTGTTTAGCCAGGACAGGTAATGCATGTAACATGTATAACACTGAGGCTTTATTCCTCTGACTCAATGTCATAATTTTCCTTATTCCCCATTTTGTTTGGTGTTATTGGTATTAAATTAGAGCTCTAGTGAAATTAGACCATTATTTACAAGAGTTAATTTACCAAGAGTGATTTTATTATGTAAAGTGTCCCCTTCCTGCTGAGTGTTACTGAGATTTTTTTTTTTATCAAATGAGAATGAAAAGATTAATGGAGATTTCAAATTACAGTGTTTATTAGTATAGGACCAGGAGCGCTATGTTCTTCTGCTGCCACCTTGTGGAAATTAATGAAATAGTTACAACCAAAGATCATTGCGTGCGTGTTCAGTTGCTGTGTCAGACTCTGTAAACCCATGGACTGTAGCCTGCCAGGCTCCTCTGTCCATGGAATTTCCAGGCAAGGATACTAGAGGGGCTATGAAAGGGTAAGTGGTAAAAACCTCCTGCACTGAATACTCTTGTAAGTACATTATTTTAATAAGCTTATGTACATCATTCAGTTTGCATTTCAAGGAGTTTCCTTGTTATTGCAACTCCTTAAATTCTGTGGGTGTCTACACCTGAGTCCATATGGAAATCTGGTAAAAGAAGCCTTCCTAAGGCAACTAAAGCTGTTTCAACTCCCAAAAAGATAGGAGTGGATGAAACACAATGTCTTAAAACAAGAAAATGTGGGCTATGTTAGCAATTCAATGACTCTTATGGTCTTTTCCCTACTATTTGAAGTAATTTGTGTTACTTTATTGAAATGGGTACATTTTTGTAACTTTCGTGTGCAGGAATCAGGAACTCCAGCCCTACAAGGCCTTTCCTTTACTGTCAGACCCGGTGAACTGTTAGCTGTGGTTGGACCTGTGGGTGCAGGAAAGGTACGTTCTGATGCCTATTGGCAGCTTGATAACCAGCCCCTGTTATATTCACAGAGTGGAGCCCAGAGCTGAGTGTGATTCAGTTTGAATTCAGTGTGTCTAGAACAGTGTTTCTCTAGGTGTGTGAAGGTTTCGTGGCAAATAAATCTGAATACATGCACACTGCATTCTCCTTCTTGATGCTTCACATTGCCCAGCTGGGAACCACTTGTCAAGCACTGAGTATCTCAGTGAAGGAAATTATTGATGTGACAGCTGTTCAGAATGGATGGAGACAATGGGGATTTCTTTTTGTCACAGTGGCCCCTCCAGGAAGTCTGGAGGTGGTGCATGTTCTTCCAGGAAGCTCTGAGCATTTCCTCACGTGACTTGACTTGATCCTATCAGTGCACGTGTAGTGAATGTGCAGCCACGTGCTGGAGCTAAAGGTACAGACATGAGCCAGGCTCGACACCTCTGCTCCAGAGCAACCAGTTTCTGGGGTGAGACAGATACACAGGCAGGTTATTTCAGCCCAGAGCAATGAGCACTCTGATGTGTGGACACAGACACAACACATCTGTGTGTTGTAAAACATTTGAAATTTGCACATTGACTTAGTCTCATGTGTTTTGTACAATAACATACAGAAACCTAAATGTGGGATATGTACACGAAAGGGTGATGATTTCCTTTATCATGGACTTTTGCTCTGCAGACACAACTCACTTCATAGTTCTTTTAGTTCATCGTCTTTGGATATATTCTTTACACATAACTTTAAAAAAATATTTGTTTGTTTGACTGCATGAGATCTTAGTTGCAGCATGTGAGGTCTAGTTCCCTGACTGGGGATTGAACCCCAGCCCCTGCACTGGGAGCTCAGAGTCCCAGCCTCTGGACCACCAGGGAATTCCCTACACATAGCTTTTTAAGAACAAGTATTTGTCAAATAAAGGATATCCCAGATGTAGGAACAACTGCATGAAACATCAGATATATGAACTACACATCCTGTGGGGCTGCTCTACTAGAGAAAGATGTCCAATATTCTTAATTAGTCTTTGCTAAGTAGAGCACTTCATTTGGGGGAAACTCAGGCAGCGTAGATTGTTATACTATTCAAATTCCTTATCAACCTTTAGTTTACCTTGACCAATGGCATTATTTTTTTTTTTTATCACAATCACCAGAGCAGTACTTTATCCTGTTCTGAAGGAAAGGGTTCTATCGTGTATCAAGCGCCAGAGTGGGGTCGGCTGTGCCGCGGGGCGTGTTCCCTCCTGAGTGCTGCCTGTTCATTTGTGTGTTGCTGTCTGTTTCAGTCGTCACTGTTGAGCACTTTGCTGGGGGAGATGCCCTTGATCCAGGGGAATGTCACCGTCCACGGGAGGATCGCATATGTTTCTCAGCAGCCCTGGGTGTTTCCAGGAACTGTGAGGAGTAACATTTTATTTGGGAAGAAATATGATGAAGACAGATATAAAGAAGTAATAAAGGCGTGTGCTTTGGAAAAGGTGAATAATGACTTTTGAGCTGCATATACTCAAATTTCAAATAGTGATAATGTTGGTTTAAACTCTAAAGTTAGTTGACATTTCTTTTTAATTTGAAAGGTCTTTGATTGTTGCTTAAAATATTTGCTGGTCTTCTGGGTAAATATGCAGGCATATATGTTGCTGTTTTAATCCTGATGTGATAACAACACTCACAGAATAACTTTGGTGGGGGGTGGTGTGGTTGTTTCATTTTGTGAAATTTCATTCATTGTTTTTGGTATGGAGGGCTGTGCCACATGCCGTGCACAATCTTAGTTTCCTGACTACAGACTGAACTCGGTCCCTTGGCAGTGAGAGCACAGAGTCCCAACCACTGGACCACCAGGGAATTCCCTCGTTCACTTTTAATTTTTTTTTTAATAGACAACTGCAAAACTTTGTAAAAATAGAGAGCATGGTGTAATGAACCCTCATGTACCCACCCCCAGCTTCAGCCAGGAGCAGCTGGTGGCGAGTCTCGCTGCATCTCCACCTCTGCCAGCCCCACCCCGACCCCAGATTATTCTGGAGAAGATCCTAGACCTCAGATTAGTTCATCTGCAAATGTAATATTAGTTTTCTCTGAAAGATAGGAAAGCCTTTGGGAAAAAATCACATTATTTCACCTGAAAAATAACCCAAGTTCCTGAATGTCATCGACCTGCTAGTCTCTGTTTACATGTCCTTAGTCACCTCACTGAGGAATCTCCGTCAGCGCTGCTGCAGGCAGCCTGCACATGAGGTCTCCCCCCTGACCCTTGGCTCGTGCCTCCTCAGGCCTTTTCAGTCCCTAGGTTTCCCTCTCCACTGGTTTTGACTTGCATTTTTATTTAAAGAAAATAGAATACTTGAACATTTCTTCTTAATACTGCATCTTTTCTTTGGGGGAGAGATTGTTTTCAGAAATGGCATTGAGTTTCACAGAAAATGACAAAATGAAGCATTTAACCCTAGCTTGGGATTTAGATGAAATTAGTGAATGAATGATGTAAACTGAACTTACTTGAGAGGGGAATGTAATTTGGCAAAAAGGAAGAACAATGTAAATACTGATTAAACAGTATGTTACTCTCCTGGGTTATAAAAATACGTGAACAGTAGTGTTAAAGGGCTCCCCTCGAGTCTGTTGAGCCCAGTCTGGACATCCGAGATTCTTCTATACTGTGAGAAAGAGCCCAGGACAGACTTTCAGAGGTGAGGAGTTAAGACTCCAAACCCTTCTTCCTGAGGAAATAGAAAACAGTAATTTTGCTTGAACCACAGCTTGAACATCATAGATTGTATCACGTGAGTAGCATTTTGCAATAATGTGGTTAAAACAGAATTGCCTTTTTAATAGGCTTCTGTTTCTTTCTCTTGGGTTCTTATTAATGGGAGATTGTGTTTGCAGAAACAATGTCAAGTTAGCAGGAATGCTCTAGACTGTATTAAATGGTGTAGAGACTGTATAAGAAAAGAAGAGGGAAGCACGTGTACAACAGTGAGAACAGTAGCTCCTGTTTATTCAGAGCCCACGTGTGGATCCTTTTTCTGTCTTTCACCCCTGTGTGTGCACACATGTAAGAGGGTATATGAGTTATTAATTCTTTATCAGTGTCTTCAGCATTAACATCCTCATTTTATAGTTGGTAAAACCAAGGCTTGGGGGATCAAGCAGCTCATCTCAGCTCAAGTTCAGATCCCTTTCTGCATGACTCTAGACTCCATGCTTGTCCTCCATGCTGTGCTGCCTCTCAGGTGAGGAAGTGTATAAGGAAGAATTTTTTAAAGAGCAGGTGATAGATGAAGGTGTAAGGTGGGGTGTGGGGTAAACAGATATCAGGCATTTCCTCTTTACTTTAATCACGTCCAGCCCCTGATGCCCAGATCAGACTCCAGAGACCCAGGCCAGGGTGGGGTGTTTCTTTCATGACCTTGCCTTACTGGTGAAGCTCAGCCCTTCTTTCTCCCCACATTTGAGCACCTCTGCAGAAGAGCTGGGACAGCGGCTGATATTCAGCTTTTTCCCTGGGGGTCAATGCTTTGCCGTAGCCACGTAGGCTGATTGGACCAGTAATGTGGGCAGTGTTCTGGGGCCTCCCCAACCCTCAGGTGTCCATGCGGCAGAGTTTGGTGAGAAGGGGCCCTGCAGGACCAGGCTGCACAGCGATTCTTCTGTACATGATGTGACCATTATAAACACGGACTGCTTTCCTAGTCTGCAGGGTTGGAACACGGACACCTTCCAAATGTGTCTGGAGTGTGACCCCATCTCCCTATTCTCACTGCTTCCACTCTGGTCCTGACCATGGTCATCTCACCTAGATTTTTCCAGTAGCCTCCTTACTTATATTCACTCTTCCCCTTCCCCACTTACTGCCTGTTTTCTGCAAAGCACAGGAGTGATTCCTTAACAACCCAAGACCATGTAAGTCCTCCCCTTCCTCCTTTACTGGAGTGACCCCAGGCTCCTCCTGCTCCGGCTCCGCCCTCACTCCCCTCATTCTTACTCGGCTCTGCTCTCCTGTGTCCTTGCTTGTCCTGAACCCCTTGGGCATCTCCCCGTGGCCCCTGCACTCGCCCCTCCCTCCGTGAGGAGCAGCCTCTCCAGGTCTGCCTAGCTCCCTCCCCAGATCTGCTCACACCCGCTCTGGGCAGACCCCTCACACCCCAGTGTGGACTCACTTCCCTCCTTCACTCTCCATTCGACTTCCTTTTCCTTCTCGTCCTTGGTTCTTGCACTCAACACGGAAAGAAACTGCAGGGACTTTGTTTCCTCGTGGCTGAATTCACTGTGCCCAGAACAATGCCTAGCGTGTGGTCAGTCCTCAATAAATATCTGTTAAAATGGTCAAGTGCATAAATGCTGTGAAAAACTAGAGTGAAGGAGAGAGAAAAAACCCTGAGAGGTTTGTTTTTTTAATGTTCAAGGTTATTATTATTCACTATGAAATAAGCCCATTATCACTGATCAAACACTTGTGGGGAGAACTGCTGCTGAAAGGTTAGGATGGCAGGCGAACACATTTTAAATCTTTTTCTTTTTTCTCTTTTCTATCTCCTTATAGAATTTGCAGAATTTGAAGGAAGGAGATCAAACTGTGATAGGAGATGGAGGAACCCCGCTGAGTGAAGGACAGAAAGCCCGGGTCAGCCTCGCCAGGTGAGTGGGGTTTCAGTTGCCATCCTGCCCCTCCTCCTCCACGGCTCCTAGTGGACGTGAGCACGCAGACCCCGCTCACCGGGTGGGTCTGGGTGAAGCAGGGTCTTGGTCCTTTCCCTGGGCTCCAGGAAGGAACATGGAGTTGCTGGACGCCGTCATGATTCAGAGATGAGACCCAGGGAGTGTGAAGTGTCCTCTCCTGACGTCTCTCTGTTTTCTAGAGCCGTGTATCAGGACGCAGACATCTACCTCCTGGACGATCCGCTCAGCGCTGTGGACGTAGAAGTCGGCAGACGCTTGTTCGAACAGTGAGTTTACTCCTGTTTTCTATCATTTCTTCTTTCCTATAGCCCTGTAGGGATCAGGGAAGGGAGCTCAGGAAAGCCTTTGTGCTCCAGGAGACTCAGCTCCCTCTGCCCTGGTGTTCCTCCCTTCCTTTCACAGAAGATCCATCGTAGGGAAATCTTACATCATGATGAGGTCAGGACAGGAAAATACAGCAGGTGCTTCCAGTGGTGGAGCACAGTGGAGTCCGTGCTTTAGGGAGTCAGGGATAGACGGCAGATTCCACCCTGTGACTTACAGTTGATGGATCCAGACGCTGTGGAAGGATCCACACCCCAGGAAGAGGAAGGATGATATACGATTTTTAAATCACAGAGTGGAACTCTGTAATCTGATACTTAGCTGCCAGTTCTTTTCCTCCATCATTTCCTCATCATTTAAGGCACATTAGAAGGTACAGTGTTTTCAGTACTGACATAGAGCTTCCATGGAAAGGCCCTGTTAGCGTATGCTTATTATTCTGTAGGTCTGAAAATACTTAGCAAAGTCTAGAATTCAGGAATAACTTATCAGAGTCATACTTGATATCAGACTATGGCTTCAATCACTTAATGTCACCTCATGGATGCTTGTGGAATTAATACTTAGACCCACAATACAGGGTTAACTTGAGTGAATCTAGTTATCTAGAATCTTTCTTAAATCCTGACTCTCAATTTGTGATTCTGGAATTTGGTGTCAGTGGCTCTTGCTTGGCCATAGAACCCCTGAAGTAGAACAACTACCATGCTTGTCTGTGTATAATATGTCTTAACATATACTGACTGAGGCCTTTGGTGGAGTCTAGATTGGCCTCCTTGAAAGCCTCATGAACTTGCTTTTGCTGAAACAGCCTCGATATCACCCCCAGAGTTAGTTCCCTTGCTGTTCACCCTATTAAAGCCAGTGAGCCTTCCAGCTGCACTTATTAACACCCTGCTGTGTGCACTGAGTCAGATGCTCTTGCAGATGTCCCTGCACAAAACCTCTTAGTTTACAAGGAGGACGGTGAGCTAGAACAGGGGAAGGACCACACTGGGCAGACTAAAGAAGACTAGGATGCCCAGCTCTCATTCCTACCTCTGAGGAAGCTGTCTCTGTGTGGAGCTTGTTAAGACAGATGCCTGGGGAAAGGTCAGCAGAGTCAAGGTTTAGAGAGTTTCAATACAGGATAGTAAGTGCTGAATAGAAGCAGAAGTGGCAGCTGGAGGCTTTTATTAAAAGTGAATAAATCGCACTTCTACTTGACATTAAGAGTTTCCTTCAGTCATGAAGCTGTATCTAAAGCTGTTGAAGTTTTACAGCTTTATGCTTGAACACTAAGTGGGTTCTGTCACCTAAAGAAGGTGAGAGGCCTTAGGCAAACTGATGCTGTCTCACCATGCTATGGATCCCGACGTGTTTCAGCCCCACATCACCAGACCCTTGCCTCCTGGTCATCAGCTCTTCAGGTCTGTCCTGATCAGGCTGCCACACTGCTGTCTATACAGCACGCCCTCCTGTCTACACAGCATGCTCTCCTGTCTACACAGCTCACCCTCCTGCTCCAGCCCTTCACAGGCCACCCCCCACCCCACCCCATGTTCAGGAAGCAGCTCCAGGTTCTCAAACAGAGAACAGGCTTCTTTGCTGTCTGCCCCCATCAGGCTTTCCAGCTCGTCCCCTTACTTGGTGCCCAGCTGTGCGGGCTCTGTGGGGTCCTTTCTCGCCCCGTCTGGCTGTTCACACTGGTCCCTCTGTCCCAGAGCCAGGAGCAGCGCACAGGACACAGGAGGGAGGTGAAAGGTGGGTCCTGCCTTTGCTCCTGCTCCTCCAGGGGGCGCCCGTGCCCTCTGTCTTCCCACAGTCCTCAATAATAATGCTAAATAAATAATGCTTAATAAAAAGCATTATTTAGAAAAAATACAAAGCCATTAATTGGTCACTTTGGAATTATTTATACTATGTTATATACAAAGATTTGCTCTATAAAGGACAGAAATGGTATGGACCTAACAGAAGCAGAAGATATTAAGAAGAGGTGGCAAGAATACACAGAAGAACTGTACAAAAAAGATCTTCACAACCAAGATAATCACGATGGTGTGTTCACTCAACTAGAGCCAGACATCCTGGAATGTGAAGTCAAGTGGGCCTTGGAAAGCAAAACTATGAACAAAGCTAGTGGAGGTGATGGAATTCCAGTTGAACTGTTTCAAATCCTGAAAGAGAATGCTGTGACAGTGCTGCACTCAATATGCCAGCAAATTTGGAAAACTCAGCCATGGCCACAGGATTGGAAAAGGTCAGTATCCATGCCAATCCCAACAGAAAGGCAATGCCAAAGAATGCTCAAACTACTGCACAATTGCACTCACCTCACACGCTAGTAAAGTAATGCTCAAAATTTTCCAAGCCACGCTTCAGCAATATGTGAACCGTGAACTTCCAGATGTTCAAGCTGGTTTTTAAAAAGGCAGAGAAACCAGAGATCAAATAGCCAACATCCGCTGGATCATCAAAAAAGCAAGACAGTTCCAGAAAATCATATACTTCTGCTTTATTGACTATGCCAAAGCCTTTGACTGTGTGGATCACAAAAGACTGTGGAAAATTCTGAAAGAGATGGGAATACCAGACCACCTGACCTGCCTCTTGAGAAACCTATATGCAAGTCAGGAAGCAACAGTTAGAACTGGGCATGGAACAACAGACTCGTTCCAAATAGGAAAAGGAGTAAGTCAAGGCTGTATATTGTCACACTGCTTATTTAATTTATAGGCACAATGGCACCCCACTCCAGTACTCTTGCCTGGAAAATCCCATGGACGGAGGAGCCTGGTGGGCTGCAGTCCATGGGGTCGCTGAGTCGGACACGACTGAGCGACTTCACTTTCACTTTTCACTTTCATGCATTGGAGAAGGAAATGGCAACCCACTCCAGTGTTCTTGCCTGGAGAATCCCAGGGACGGGGGAGCCTGGTGGGCTACCGTCTATGGGGTCACACAGAGTCGGACACGACTGAAGTGACTTAGCAGCAGTAGCAGCAGAGTACATCATGAGAAACGCTGGGCTGGAAGAAGCACAGGCTGGAATCAAGATTGCCAGGAGAAATATCAATAACCTCAGATATGCAGATGACACCACTCTTATGGCAGAAAGTGAAGAGGAGCTAAAAAGCCTCTTGATGAAAGTGAAAGAGGAGAGTGAAAAAGTTGGCTTAAAGCTCAACATTCAGAAAACGAAGATCATGGCATCTGGTCCCATTACTTCATGGGAAATAGATGGGGGAAACAGTAGAAACAGTGTCAGACTTTATTTTTTTGAGCTCCAAAATCACTGCAGATGGTGATTGCAGCCATGAAATTAAAAGACACTTACTCCTTGGAAGGAAAGTTCTGACCAATCTAGGTAGCATATTGAAAAGCAGAGATATTACTTTCCCAACAAAGGTCTGTCTTGTCAAGGCTATGGTTTTTCCAGTAGTCATGTATGGATGTGAGAGTTGGACTGTGAAGAAAGCTGAGCACCAAAGAATTGATGCTTTGGAACTGTGGTGCTGGAGAAGACTCTTGAGAGTCCCTTGGACTGCAAGGAGATCCAACCAGTTCATCTTAAATGAGACCAGTCCTGGGTGTTTATTGGAAGGACTGAAGTTGAATCTGAAACTTCAGTACTTTGGCCACTTCATGTGAGGAGTTGACTCATTGAAAAAGAGCCTGATGCTGGAAGGGATTGGGGGCAGGAGGAGAAGGGGATGACAGAGGATGAGATGGCTGGATGGCATCACAGACTCGATGCACCTGAGTTTGGGTGAACTCTGGGAGTTGATGATGGACAGGGAGGCCTGGTGTGCTGTGATTCACAGGGTTGCGAAGAGTCAGACATGACTGAGCAACTGAACTGAACTGATATGTGGTGGAATATTAGGAAGAAAACATTTTACTACTTTTGGGTTGCTCTATCTTGGACACAGCAGCACATCAGATTTGATTTACAACCACTTTCAGGGACAATTGGCAAGTAATTATAAATTAAGGAGAAACAGTTACATTCAAAGCTCTAGTACTAAGACTGAAGAGGGCTTACTCAGTCAAGAAACTTAGGTACAAACATTGAACTAAGACATCTCAAAAGTTAAAAATGAATTCTTCTGGACTTAATGAAGCAATGGTGTATGTGTCTATATCCTGGAGTCTTGCTTCTGATCACAGACCCAGTGTCCAGAGTGTCCCCTTAGGACTTTTCTGTCCTGAGTCCAAAGCAGATGACAGCCCGTGGTTAGGGAGGAGTGGGGAAGGGGGCTGACTTTTACTGGGCAGATTGGTGGTTTGATTTCTCAGAACATGAGGGTGAGTTGTCATTGATGTTGATTGAGATGGAGAAACTGAAGTTTAACAGCTTGTCTGACGTCATCAGTCTCATGAGAGGGACTGAGCTGCAGCCTGCTGCCTCCAGACTCTCCATCTGACTCACTCACAGGCTGAGCACTGGCCCTTGTTCCTGAGGTTTGCTCTGCGAGGGGCTTGGGCTCCCAGGTTACCTCTCTGGAGCCCTGCCGAGTCACCAGGGTCCTGGACCCAGGCAATAACTTCCTGGAGGGGTTGTGGACCCAGTGGGATGAAACTGGCGTTGAATCCCTTGGGGTCTGCATTTAAAATGAGGAGCAGATTGAGGGGTTACTGTGAAAGGACACATTTAATAAAGTGAGGGATAGTGAGGGGATTGTTGGGTTACACCTTGGCAGAACTTGGCAGAAGCTGTTGCTCTTAACAGGCAGGAGGTAATTACCAGTTTCAGGGGAATTGACATCCAGTTGGCTTGTTGGTTACCATGGAAACCAGCAGAGGGTCATGCCCCTCCTGCCCCTTTGACAAGCATTGTGGAGGGTTCTGATCTAAAGCTAGAACAGCCATTCGCTGCGCTCTGGGACAAGCATATAGGAAGGTCAGTCATGTGAGGAGCTGTAGTTGAAGCAGGCACTGGTCAGGCAGGGGATGTAGAGAAGAGCCATCTTGGGTGGTCTGACCACACAGGGGTCTTGTTTAAGAGAGCCAGTGTGTCTTTTGATTTATTGGTTGATTTCCACTCCAATTTGGGCCATCTGGATTCCGTTCTTTCATTTCCGTGTTTGGAAGGTGTTAAGTCCTAATGAAAGAAGAATTGCTTTCTGAATGGGACTGGGAATGTTGAAGGGACGATGGAAGCCACGCCAGCGTTCATTTTCTGTCTAATATTATTTGAGGGCAAGGGTCTAGAATATGCACTCTGGCAAAGGTTATCAAGACAACTTTTCATTTTTGTTGTTAATCTATACATCATAAATCATAAATAATCACATAGAAAACTGCCTTAAAATGTACACATTTTTATATGACATAGATTTCTGTTCTCACATAGAAATAACATAGTGTTTTAGTTCAGTCGAGTTTTGGAATCTCAGTGTTGCTCAGTTGCTTTTCCTTATGAAATATATACATGCTAAGCTGAGTTTTAGGTTAAAGAATTTAGCTCTTGGTGCCTCCTTCACTGGATGGCTTTTTAGAATTTTTTTAGTGGAGCTGGAGTCAAATTTGCTGCTGATTAATTTGAAGACCTTGCCAAATTCATTGATTTATGTTTGTATTAAATTTTGTCATTTATTTGGTATTTAAACTACAGATCTTTGACTATGTGTTGTCTTTGTCCCACTATGTTTTAAAAGTATAAATTTTTACTTTGGAGTATCCCCATTAATGTGGTTTTGCATGCTATACCTTTTATATTTGTAGGTGTATTTGCCAAGCCTTGAAAGATAAGATCATAATTTTAGTGACTCATCAGTTGCAGTACCTAAAAGCTGCAAGTAAGATTCTGACATTGGAAAATGTAAGTAGTTTCTAGAAATCTGTGGAACTTGCTAGCACTGTGTTGAAGGCCAGATCCTCTCAATAGGCCACTCTCCTCGGATTCATGGTAAATGCCCTCTTCTCCCTCAGTTTTTTGACCCTTTCTTCCCAGAGCTGGTGGTTCTCATGCATCTGAGGATGAATTCAAAGACCATAGAAATGTCACTACTATGCTCTAAGCCACATAAACCCTAAAGTGTATAAAAGTGCTACCATAAAATTACTGAGTCATCACTGTTCTAATGAAATTTGTTAAGGATAATAATGCTATTTTATGTACAAGATTTTGTTTTCCCCTTCCAGGATTTAAGTCAAAATATACTAATTTGGAAATTACAGATAGTAAGACCCCTTTGTAACCATGTGATAGTCAAACGCAGTTTGCTAAACAGCATCTTCCATTAGCACCAGAAGCGAGGCTGGGTAGCCGAGCACCCAGGTCAGAGACGTCCTCCCTGCTGGTGTCCCCAGTCGCTGGTCTCCCTGCCCAAGTCTCTATGTGCCTGATACGTGTGGGAGCCTGCGCAGCAGGAGGACAAGGCCCTGCCTTCACGGGGCTCCTGTTCTTATGGGGAGGATGTGACAGAAAGGGTGACATCCTGGCCTCTCTGAGGAGCTGCTGCCTCATGGGGTCTGAGTGACATGCAGGTGGAAGCCACACAGTCACCTGGGGGAGGGAGTCTGAGGCAGGGGGTCCTCAGGAAGGAGCTGACCTGACAGGTTGGAGGAACAGCAGGAAGCCCAGCGTGTCTGAGGTGAGTGAGCAGGGGACGGGAGGGAGCTGGTCTCTGAGCAGTGGGCAGGGGACCGGAAGTGGGATGGAAGTCTTGGACAGTCCAGAGCAGAGGAGGTATGTGGTCTGATGTGGGAGTTAAGAGAGCCCTCGGATGCACTGGAGGGGGGACAGCAGAAGCACTTACAAGTCTTAGTAAAGCTGAGGAGACAGCAGCAAGGGCCTAAGCTAGGATGTCAGTTTCTAAAGCTGCTGTAACAAAGCACTGCAAACTGGGTGACTTAAAAGAAGTTTGTCATTTCCCTGTTCTGGAGGCTATGGGTCCCAAATCCAGGCGCTGGCAGGGCCGTGCTCTCTCTGAAGACTCCAGGGTGGAATCCTTCCCTCCAGCCTCTAGTGCTCATCTGCTTCCCTTGGTGTTCCTTGGCTTCTAGCTGCAGCACTGTGGTTTCTGCCTCTGATGTTTCATGGCCATTTCCCTGTGTCTGTCTGGGTCTTTTCTCATAAGGACACCAGTATTACTGGATATAGGGTCACCCTGTTCCAGTATGACCTCATCTTAACTTGATTACATCTGCAAAGAGCCTATATCTAAATAATGTCATATCCACAGATGCCATGCTTAGGGCTTGAACATACTTTTTGGGGGCCACCATTCAATCCACAACTCCTAGCGTGGTTGGTGGTGGACTGGAGATAAATGAGAATATTTCAGACTTACTGGTTGGCTGATGCTTCAGTCTTGGCATGTTTGCCTCTGGGCCTCAGCAACAGTGTCCTCAACCCTTGCCTGCTCCACAGGCCTGTGGCCAGATCTGTCACTTGTCAAGTGAGGTTCTACTCCGGGAAAGATTATTAAAATGCAAAACCTCTACCTCCCTAGAAGTAGTTCCATGTGTAGCTTCTCCACTCCCCTAGGAATCTGGGGCTCAGATTTCTCAAACATGTTGTTGCTTAGTTGCTCAGTCATGTCTGATGCTTTGCAACCCCATGGACTGTAGCCCACCCAGCTCCTCTGTCCATGGGATTTTCTAGGCAAGAATACTGGAGTGGCCTGCCATTTCTTATGTTAATGGTCTCCATCTTTAACACATGAGCACACATTTCTTTCATATCCCCCAGCACCTAACACAGGGTTTGGCAGAGAACACAATGCTCAGTTCTGTATCAAGCTGACCTATATTTGTCCACCAGAATTTCAGACCTAATGATCACTTTCTTACAAAACTTATAACTTAAGATCCATTTACTTCTCTTGATTACCATTTATATTAGATTAGTATTACCAAATGCAAATACATGACTTTCAATTTTTTTTTTTTTTTAATTTTAGGGTGAAATGGTGCAAAAGGGGCCTTACACTGAGTTCCTCCTGAAATCTGGAATAGATTCTGACTCCCTTTCAAAGAAGACTGGGGAGTCTGAACCATCTTCCAAGTCTCTAGACCAGCCTCAAGAGTCCTCCACACTGTCAGTGAAAGATGAGGCCCAAGAGGACCATGATGTGAGTTTCTCATCCTGAAACATACCCAAGTCTGTCTGCTCTTGGTGGCCTCATGAGCCTTCAGTCTGCTCTGGTTATACATACACAGTTCTTCCTCGACATCCAAACCCACAAGCCTGGATGATTCTAATAAGGGTTCAGATTAGTTGCTCACAATTCACACTCAGGAATCACTCTCTGAAATTCAGGAACCACATAGATTTTGATCACGTGCTGCCCCCTGCTACCCAGATTCACCTTACTCCAACTTGCTGTGCGAGCTCAGTTTACTTTTTTGGCTAGTATTTAGAGGCTCAGTTATGTTTTATGTTTCCATCATTGAGTGACAAAATAAAAGATTAAGAGCTAAACACTAGTTCCATATAATTTTCTGTATTATTTTGAACAAGCTTCTGCATTTATACTTGAATTGGGTATGGCATGCTTGTGTTGAGAGTCGTGATTGATTTTAAAAAGTTACCCAATGCTGAATAGCCTCATGCAGGTTTTCTTATTTCTAATGGATTCCTAGGAGTGGGATGGCTGGGTCCAAGCATAAATGCATATGTGGTTTGTCTAGGTATTTCCACACCCTTCTCTTTAGAAGATGGACTATCTTTCACTCCTGCCAGCATATGAGTTTTGTGTGTGTTCCCTTTTTGCAATGAAAGTTACTGTTGAACTTTTGATATTCAGGGATCGATTATTTAATGTTTTCTCTCTCACTGCCATGTTTACCCTTACAGACTGAGGATATACTGGTTAAACTACCCTTGGAGGACTACTCAAAGGGACAAGTTGGTTTTAAGACCTACAAGAATTACTTCACAGCTGGTGCTTACTGGTTTATCATCATTTTCCTTATTCTAGTGAACATCGCAGCTCAGGTAAATAAGGAGACTTTTTTTTGGTGTGTGTCCTCAGTTTGGTATTTACATGTTATTTATACTTTATTTTTGTTATCATTATTCTTAATATGTATATGAAGAGATTTATCTCAAAGAATTGGCTCATGCAGTTGTGGGACCTAGCAGGGTGAATGTGAAATCAGGAAGGCAGGCCTGAAGGCTGGAACCTCAGGCAGGAGCTACCCTGCTGTCTTGAGGAAGAATTTCTTCCTTCTCCAAGAAGCCTCGGATTTTGCTCTTCAGGCTTTTGACTGACTGGATGAGACCACTACAGTGTGGAGGGTGATCTCCTCTACTTCCATTCTCATGATGGATGTGAACCACAATTCACAAAATACCTTCATGGCAATGTCTGGACTGATGCAAACAATCACTGGAGACTGGCCTGGCCAAGCTAACATAGAAAACTAATCATCACAGTACCTGTTAAGTTTCTTTCATTTGAAAAACTCCAACATTTACACTTATTACTGTATTTGCAGTCCATCTGGATTTGCATTGAAAAGCATTTTTTTGTGGGGAGCTAAATAAGTGAGCTTTACTGCTGCTGTGTGTACATGACAGAGAGCTTCTAGGAAAGATCAATGTCTTTTAGAGATACTAAAATGTAGCATGCCCTCCTCTGACCTGTGGTCATCTGGGGTGAGGGGCTTGGCTCAGACCTGAGCCGGAAGGACCGTCTCCATGTTCTGGAGCCTTTCCGTCCCCCATCCTAGTGAGCGGGGTGTGAGGCTCAGTGGCGTCAGTGTGTGAGTGACTGTTGTTTCCTGCTCCAGGTTGCCTACGTCCTGCAGGATTGGTGGCTTTTAGACTGGTGAGTGATTCCTGGTCTGACCCAAAGTGCTGAAAGTCTACAGGAAGCCCCCTTTCTCACAGAGTCAGGGGGGCTGACCCTCACGTAGTTTCCCTGAAGAAAAAGTTCCTGTTGGTGGAATATGACTCTCTCATGGTCTCTCCCCATGTCTGACCCTCAGCAGCTTCCTCGCAGACAGTTTTGAAAACTGAAACTCATGATTCAAGTTAGATTTTCATAAGGTAGAGGGACACCAGGCCCTATGAGCTGGGAATTGGTTTCTAGCATAAAACGTGTCTCCTAAATTGAGGCTAACTTTTTTTTTTCTCTTTATCTAATTCTGTCTATTGCAATTTTTCTCTTCCCTATTCCATAGGGCGGATGAACACCACGTCAATGCTAGTAGACAAGGAAATGAAACTGAGATGAAAAGTCTGAACTGGTACTTAGTAGTTTATTCAGGTAAAGTTGAATCTTCTGCTCTATTATACAAGAGTGTGAAATGCTTTCAGTGAGCCTGTGTGAGCAACGAGGGCTTCCAGGAGTAATTCAGTAATGTCTTAACAGATTAAGTCTAAGTTACTCTGTGAATTAATTGGAATGATTATTTTTAAAATCAACTAGAAGAAAGAGATTGAATGAAGACTTTTTAAAAAATTTATTTTATTGATGTATATATACTTGATTTAGTATAGTTATGTTGATTTCTACTGTACAGCAAAGTGATTCAGTTTCATATATATAGAATATATATGTATATATGATATATATGTATATATGAATATATATGTGTATATATATTCTTTTTCTTGTTGTATAACATTATGGTTTATTACAGAATATTGACTATCATTCCCTGTGCTATGCAGTAGGATTTTGTTGTTTATCCATTCTATGTATAATAGTTTGCTTCTGCTCACCCCAGACTCCCAGTCCACCCCTCCCTCACCCTCCTTCCCCTTGGCAACCACAGGTCTGTTCTCTCTGTGAGTCTGTTTCTGTTGTGTAGGTAAGTTTATTTGTATCATATTTTAGATTCCACATGTAAGTGATATGATGTTTGTCTTTCTCTTTCTGATTTACTTCACTTAGTATGATAATCTCTAGGCCCATTTGTGTTGCTGCAAATTTCATGCTGCATTATTTCATTCTTTTTATGGCTGATCAGTATTCCATTATATGTGCGTGTGTGTGTGTGTATACTTTCAGTATCCGATTATATATGTGTGTCTGTATACTACATCTTCTTTATCCATTTATCTGTTGATGGACATTTAGATTGTTTCTATGTCTTGACTACTGTAAATAGTAATGCAGTGAACATAGGGATGCATGTATCTTTTCAAATTAGTTTTCATTAGATATATGCCCAGGAGTGGGATTGCAGGATCATATGCAACTTTACACATGGTCATCACTAGATGGTCAATACCAAAATCAGATTGATTTTTTTCTTTTCAGCCAAAGATGGAGAAGTTCTATACAGTCAGCAAAAATAAGACTGGGAGCTGACTGTGGCTCAGATCATGAACCCCTTATTGCCATATTCAGACTTAAAATGAAGAAAATAGGGAAAACCACTAGACCATTCAGGTATGACTTAAATCCCTTTCAATTACGTAGCGGAAGTGAGAAATAAATTCAAGGGATTAGATCCGATAGACAGAGTGCCTCAAGAACTATGGACAGAGGATTGTAACATTGTACAGGAGGTGGTGATCAAAAGCATCCAAAAGAAAAAAAAAAATGCAAAAAGGCAAATGGTTGTCTGAGAAGGCCCTACAAATAGCTGAGTAAAGAAAACAAGTGAAAGGCAAAGGAGAAAAGGAAAGATACACCAATCTGAATGCAGAGTTCCAAAGAATAGCAAAGAGAGATGAAAAAGCCTTCGGGCAGAAATTATATGGACATAACAGAAGCAGAAGATATTAGGAAGAGATGGCAATCCTAAAGACTCCACCAGAAAATTACTAGAGCTAATCAATGAATATAGTAAAGTTGCAGGATATAAAATCAACACACAGAAATCCTTTGCATTCCTATACACTAATAATGAGAAAGTAGAAAAAGAAATTAAGGAAACAATTCCATTCACCATTGCAACAAAAAGAATAAAATACTTAGGAATATATCTACCTAAAGAAACTAAAGACCTATATATGGAAAACTATAAACCACTGATGAAAGAAATCAAAGAGGACACTAATAGATGGAGAAATATACCGTGTTCATGGATTGGAAGAATCAATATAGTGAAAATGAGTATACTACCCAAAGCAATCTACAGATTCAACGCGATCCCTATCAAGCTACCAGCGGTATTTTTCACAGAACTAGAACAAATAATTTCAAGATTTGTATGGAAATACAAAAAACCTTGAATAGCCAAAGCAATCTTGAGAAAGAAGAATGGAACTGGAGGAATCAACTTGCCTGACTTCAGGCTCTACTACAAAGCCACAGTCATCAAGACAGTATGGTACTGGCACAAAGACAGAAATATAGATCAATGGAACAAAATAGAAAGCCCAGAGATAAATCCACACACCTATGGACACCTTATCTTTGACAAAGGAGGCAAGAATATACAATGGAGTAAAGACAATCTCTTTAACAAGTGGTGCTGGGAAAACTGGTCAACCACTTGTAGAAGAATGAAACTAGATCACTTTCTAACACCACACACAAAAATAAACTCAAAATGGATTAAAGATCTAAACATAAGACCAGAAACTATAAAACTCCTAGAGGAGAACATAGGCAAAACACTTTCCGACATAAATCACAGCAGGATCCTCTATGATCCACCTCCCAGAATACTGGAAATAAAAGCAAAAATAAACAAATGGGATCTAATTAAAATTAAAAGCTTCTGCACAACAAAGGAAACTATAAGCAAGGTAAAAAGACAGCCTTCTGAATGGGAGAAAACAATAGCAAATGAAGCAACTGACAAACAACTAATCTCAAAAATATACAAGCAACTCATGCAGCTCAATTCCAGAAAAATAAACGACCCAATCAAAAAATGGGCCAAAGAACTAAACAGACATTTCTCCAAAGAAGACATACGGATGGCTAACAAACACATGAAAAGATGCTCAACATCACTCATTATCAGAGAAATGCAAATCAAGACCACAATGAGGTACCATTTCACACCAGTCAGAATGGCTGCGATCCAAAAGTCTACAAGCAATAAATGCTGGAGAGGGTGTGGAGAAAAGGGAACCCTCTTACACTGTTGGTGGGAATGCAAACTAGTACAGCCACTATGGAGAACAGTGTGGAGAGTCTTTAAAAAACTGGAACTGGAACTGCCTTATGACCCAGCAATCCCACTGCTGGGCATACACACCGAGGAAACCAGAATTGAAAGAGACACATGTACCCCAATGTTCACCACAGCACTGTTTATAATAGCCAGGACATGGAAACAACCTAGATGTCCATCAGCAGATAAATGGATAAGAAAGCTGTGGTACATATACACAATGGAGTATTATTCAGCCATTAAAAAGAATTCCTTTGAATCAGCTCTAATGAGATGGATGAAACTGGAACCTATTATACAGAGTGAAGTAAGCCAGAAAGAAAAACACCAATACAGTATACTAACACATATATATGGAATTTAGAAAGATGGTAATGATGACCCTGTATGCGAGATAGCAAAAGAGACACAGATGTATAGAACGGACTTTTGGACTCTGAGGGAGAGGGAGAAGGTGGGATGATTTGGGAGAATGGCATTGAAACATGTATACTATCATGTAAGAAACAAAGTGCCAGCCTATGTTCGATACAGGATACAGGATGCTTGGGGCTGGTGCACGGGGATGATCCAGAGAGTGGATATGGGGTGGGAGGTGGGAGGGGGATTCAGGATTGGGAGCTCGTATACACCCGTGGCAGATTCATGTCAATGTATGGCAAAACCAATATGGTATTGTAAAGTAAAATAAAGTAAAAATTAATATTAAAAAAAATTAAAAAAAAAAAGAAGAGATGGCAAGAATACACAGAACAACTGTACAAAAAAGACCTTCACAACCCAGATAATCACAATGGTGTGATCACTCACCTAGAGCCAGACATCCTGGAATGCAAAGGCAAGTGGGCCTTAGGAAGCATCACTATGAACAAAGCTAGTGGAGGTGATGGAATTCCAGTTGATCTATTTCAAATCCTGAAAGGTGATGCTATGAAAGTGCTGCACTCTATATGTCAGCAAATATGGAAAACTCAGCAGTGGCCACAGGACTGGAAAATGTAAATTTTCATTCCAATCCCCAAGAAAGGCAATATCAAAGAATGCTTGAACTGCTGCACAATTGCAGTCATCTCACGTGCTAGAAAAGTAATGGTCAAAATTCTCCAAGCTAGGCTTCAAGAGCACATGAACCATGAACTTCCAGTTGTCCAAGATGGATGTAGAAAAGGCAATGGAACCAGAGATCAGATAGCCAATATCCATTGGATCATCGAAAAAGCAAAACACTTCCAGAAAAATACATCTACTTCTACTTTATTGACTATGCCAAAGCTTTTGACTGCATGGATCACAACAAACTGTAGAAAATTCTTAAAAAGATGGGAATACCAGACCACCTGACCTGCCTCCTAAGAAAGCTGTATGCAGGTCAGGAAGCAACAGTTAGAACTGGGCATGGAACAACAGACTGATTCCAGTTCAGGAAAGGAATACATCAAGGCTGTATATTGTCACCCTGCTTATTTAAGTTATATGCAGAGCACATCATGAGAAACGCTGTGCTGGATGAAGCACAGCTGGAATCAAAATTGCTGGGAGAAATATCAATAACTTCAGGTATGTAGAGGACAACACCCTTATGGCAGAAAGCGAAGAACTAAAGAACCTCTTGATGAAAGTGAAAGAGGAGAGTGGAAAATTTGGCTTAAAACTCAACATTCAGAAAAATAAGATCATGGCATCTGGTCCCATCACTTCATGGTAAATAGATGGGGAAACAGTGGAAAAACTGACAGACTGTATTTTATTTTGTTGGCTTCAAAATCACTGCAGACGTTGCCTGTAGCCATGAAATTAAAAGCTGCTTGCTCCTTGGAAGAAAGTTATGACCAACCTAGACAACATATTAAAAAGCAGAGACATTACTTCACCAACAAAGGTGCATCTAGTCAAAGCTATGGATTTTCCAGTAGTCATGTATGGATGTGAGAAAGCTGAGCACCAAAGAATTGATGCTTTTCAACTGTGGTGTTGGAGAAGACTCTTGAGAGTCCCTTGGACTGCAAGGAGATCCTACCAGTCCATCCTAAAGGAGATCAGTCCTGAGTACTCATTGGCAGGACTGATGCTGAAGCTGACACTCCAATACTTGGGCCACCTGATGCGAAGAACTGACTCATTTGAAAAGACCCTGATGCTGGGAACGATTGATGGTGGGAAGAGACAGGAATGACAGAGGATCAGATGGTTGGATGGTATCATTGACTCAATGGACATGAGTTTGAGTCAACTCTGGGGATTGGTGATGGACAGGGAGGCCTGGTGTGCTGCGATTCATAGGGTTGCAAAGAGTTGGACACGACTGAGCAACTGAACTGAACTGAACTGATGGCAACTTTATTTTTAGTTTTTTGAGGACCTTCCACTGCTTGCCACAGTGTTTGCCTCAATTTACGTTCCTACCAACAGTGTACATGGGTTCTCTTTTCTCCACGCCCTCTTTAGCATCTGTTATTTGTATTTTTCAATGATGGTCATTATGACTGGTGTTAAGTGGTACCTTATTGTAGTTTTGCTTTTCATTTCATAACTAGCAATGATAAGTATCTTTGTATATACCTGTTGGTATATATCTGTGTTTGTCTTCTTTGGAAAAACATCTATTTAAGTCACCTGTCTATTTTTTGAGCAGGTTGTTTGCATTTTTTGGTCATTGAATTGTATAACCTTTTTTTTTTTTTTTAGATTTTGAAAATTAAGCCTTTGTCAATCACATCATTTTCAAAGATTTTCTCTCAGTCTGTAGGTTGTCTTTCCATTTTGTTTATAGTTTCCTTTGCTGTGCAGAAGTTTATAAGTCTGATTGGGTCCCATTTGTTTATTTTGCTTTTATTTCTTATCACCTTGGGAGACTGACCTAGGAAATCATTGGTGCAATTTATGTGAGAGAAAGTTTTACCTGTGTTGTCTTCTAGGAGTTTTATGGTGTCATGTCATATTTAAGGCTTAAGCCATTTGGAGTTTATTTTTGTGTATGGTGTGAGAGTTGTTCTAACTTCAGTGGTTTACATACAGCTGTCCAACTTTCCCAAAACTACTTACTGAAGATACTGTATTTTATAATATACATTGTATAGTCTTGCCTCTTCTGTTGAAGATTAACTTTAGCAGGTGTTAAAGGTATATGCATTTGTTTCTTGGCTCTCTGTTCCATTTATTCGTAGTCTATTTTTGTGCCAAAACCACACCATTTTGATCACTATAACTTTGTACTCTCATCTGATGTCTGGGAGGGGTATGACTCCTGCTTTGTTCTTTTTCCTCAGGATTGCTTTGGCAATTCTAGGTTTCTTGTGGTTCCACATAAATTTTAGCTGTATTTGCTATAGTTTCATGAAAAATTTCATGAGTAATTTGATCAGGATCTCATTAAATTTGTAGACTGCTTTGGGTAGTATGGCCATTTTAACAGTATTAACAGTATTAATTCTTCCAATCGAAGAGCATGGGATATCTTTCCATTTCTTTGCATCATGTTCAGTTTCCTCTTTTAATGTTTTATAGTTTTAAGCATATAAATATTTCACCTCCTTGGTCATGTTTATTCCTGGGTATGTTAAGTTTTTTGATATAATTTTGATTTGTTTTTACATTCCTTTTATAATGTTTCATTATGAGTTTTAAAAAATAACTTGGTTCAGTGTGTCAATCTTGCTGAATTCATTTGCCAGTTCTATTCATTTTTGTGTGGAGTTTTTACAGTTTTGTATATGTATTATTATCTGCATATAGTGACAGTTTTACCTCTTCCTTCCAAATGTGGATAACTTTGATTTATTTTTCTTGTTTTATGGGTGTAGCTAGGACTTCCAGTACTATGTTGCATGGAAGTAGCGAGAGTGGGCATCCTTGTCTTTCTCCAAATTTTAACAGGAAGACTTTCAGCTTTTCACCACTGAGTATTATATTGACCGTGTGCTTTGTCATAAATGGGCTTCCCTGGTGGCTCAGATGGTAAAGACTCTGCCTGCAATGCATGATCCCTGGGTTGGGAAGTTTCCATGGAGAAGGGAATAGCTACTCACTCCAGTATTCTTGCCTGGAAAAATCCATGGACAGAGGAGCCTAGTGGTCTGCATACAGTCCATGAAGTTGCAGAGTTGGACATGAATGAAAGACTTATACTTTCACTTTGTCATAAATAGTTTTCATCTTGTTGAGATTTATTTCCTCTGTACTTACTTTCATAAGAGTTTTTTTTTTTTTTTAATCATGAATGGATGGTCAATTTAATCAAATACTTTTCCTGTATTTATTAAGATGATCATGTGGCTTTTGTGTTTTCTTTCATTGATATGATGGATCATATCAATTGATTTGTATACATTAAACCATACTTGTAACCCTGGGATAAATCCAACTTGATCATAGTGAATTATTTTTTTTATGTGTTGTTGGATTCAGTTTGCTAATATTTTGTTGAGAATTTTTACATCTATATTCATCAAGGATATCGTCCTCTGATTTTCATTTTTGGTAGTATCTTTATCTGGTTTTGGTATCAGGATGATGGTGGCTTTATGGAATGTCTTCAGGAATATTCCTTTTGCTTCAATATTTTGGAAGAATTTGAGTAAGATTGGTATAAGCTCTTCCTTTTTTGTTGGGTAAAGTTCACCTGTGAAACCATCTGGTCCTGGACTTTTGTGTGTAGGGGTTTTTTTTTTTTTTTCAATTACAGATTCTATTTCATTTCTAGTGATCAGTCTGTTCTAATTATTTATGTCTTCTTGGTTCAGTTTTGGTGTGCTGTAGAATGGAGAAGGAAATGGCAACCTACTCCAGTGTTCTGGCCTGGAGAATCCCGTGGACAGAGGAGCCTGGTGGGCTGCCATCTATGGGGTCGCACAGAGTCGGACACGACTGAAGCGACTTAGCAGCAGCAGCAGCAGCACCATGTGTCTAGAAACTTGTCCATTTCTCATAGGTTGTCCAGTTTGTTAGTAAATACAGTTCATGGTTTATTTGTGTATCTATAGAATCAGTTGTTACTTATCCTCTTTCATTTATTATTTTGTTTATTTGCATTCTCTCCTTTTATTCTTGGTAAGCCTAACTAGAGGTTTGTCAATTTTGTTTACCCTTTCAGAGAACCAGCTCTTGGTTTTATTGATTTTTTTCTATTTTTTAAATATTTATTTCTTCTCTGATATTTATTATGTCCATCCTTTGGCTGATTTTAAGTTTTGTTCTTCTTTTTCTAATTCTTTTAGGTGGTAGGTTAGGTTGTTTATTTGAGGTTTTTCTTGTTTCTTGAAGAAGACCTATGTTACTATGAACTTCCCTCTAAGAACTGCTTTTGCTTCACTCTATAGATTTTGTATGGCTGTTTTTATTGTCATTTGTATTTTTAAATTTCCTCCTTGATTTAATCATTGATCCTTTTTTTTTTTTTCTTAGTAGCATGTTTTTTTGTGTGTGTGCACTCAATTGCTCAGCTGTGTCGACTCTTTGTGACCCCATGGACTATAGCCCACCAAGCTACTCAGTCCATGAGATTTTCCAGACAAGAATACTGGAGTGGGTTGCTCTTTCCCACTCCAGGAAATTTTCCTGACCCAAGGATTGAACCCACATCTCTTGCATAGTAGACAGATTCTTTATCACTACATCACCTGGAAAATCCAGCATGTTGTTTAGTTTCCATGTAATCTTTCTTTCCTTATTTTCCTGTGGTTGATTTCTAGTTTCATGCAATTGTGGTCAGAAAAGATGCTTGAAATAATTTCTGTCCTCTTAAATTTGTTGAGGCTTGTTTTGTGCTATAGTATGGCTCCATCCTAGAGAATGGTCCATCTGCACTCGAAAACAATGAGTAAGTTGGGGTTTATTTGGATATAATGTCCTGGAAATATCTAGTAACTCTGATTTTTCTATTGTTTCATTTAAGATCTCTGTTGCTTGATTTTCTATCTAGAAGATTTGTCAATTGATGTGCATGGGGTGTTAAAGTCTCCTACTATTATCGCATCCCCATCAATTTCTCCCTTTATGTCCGTCAGCATTTGTTCTATGTATTTGGATGCTCCTATATTAAGTGCATATATGTTGACAAGTGCACTGTCTTTCTATATTGATCTTTTCATCATTGTCTAGTGTCCTTCTATATTTTCTGTATAATCTTTATTTTAAAGTCTATTTTGTCTGCTATGAGTATTGCTGCTTCTGCTTTCTTGTTATTTCATGAAATATCTATTTCTATCCCTCACTTTCAATCTGTGTGTGTCCTTGGCCCTGAAGCAGGTCTCTTATAAGCAGCATATTGTATGCTCTTATTATTTTTATTCAGTATGCCACTTTGTGTCTCTTGTGTGTTTAGTTCTTTGACATTTAATTTTTGATATGTATATATATATTTTTTTGAAATTTTGTTTTATTTTTTATTGAAGTTTAGTTGATTTGCAGTATTATATTGGTTTGGGGTGATCAGCATGGTGATTCAATATTTTTATAGATTATACTCCATTACAGGATGTTGGTTATGGTCCTCTGTGTTGTATGATATATCCTTGTTGCTTATCTATTTTATACAAAACAGTTCATATCTCTTAATCCCCTGAAAGGGAAAGTGTTAGTAGCTCAGTAGTGTCCAACTCTTTGTGATTCTATGGACTGTAAGCCTGCCAGGCTCCTCCATCCATGGGATTTCCTAGGCAAGAATACTGGGAATCGGTTGCCATTTCCTTCTCCAGGGGATCTTCCTGACCCAGGAATCGAACCTAGGTCTCCTTTATTGTAGGCAGATTCTTTATTGCCTAAGCTACCAGGGAAGCCCCTTAATCCCCTACCCCTAATTTTATTTTGAAATGTTAGGATGTGCTTCTCCCCAGTTCATGGTAACTCCCACTAGTCCCTGATAGACATAGCGCTTTCAGGAACAGTACCATCACAGACCACTTTGTGCATGAAGCTGAAATTGAAGGACATGCCAGATATCTCAATAGTTTATATGTATATATTTAATGCCATCTTAAACTTTATTTTCCTGTTGATTTTTATTTCTTCTTTGTTCCTTTTTTTTTGTTTTTTTTTTTTCTAGTTTTGATGATTCTCTCTTGTGTTATGCTTCCGCTCTCTTCTTTTTGGCTTTGTGAATCTGTTGTATGTTTTTGATTTATGGTTACACTCTTTTTCAATTATGTTAACTTCTTCCTATATCTGCTTGCTTTAAACTGGTAGTCATATAAGCTTAGGGCTTCCCTGGTGACTCAGTGGTAAAGAATCCACCTGCCAATGCAGGAGACAAAGCTTCTAGGGTTGGGAAAGATCCCCTAGAGAAGGAAATGGTAACCTACTCCAGTATTCTTGCCTGGAAAGTCCCAGGGATAGAGGAGCCTGG
This sequence comes from Cephalophus harveyi, assembly GCA_006410635.1. NCBI lineage: Eukaryota > Metazoa > Chordata > Mammalia > Artiodactyla > Bovidae > Cephalophus > Cephalophus harveyi. Next base: position 22,630 of record SJYT01050583.1, on the reverse strand, counting down.
TGGGCTGTAATCCATAGGTTCACAAGAGTCGAACATGACTAAACAACATATAGGCTTAAACACATTCTGAAAAAATATCTGCATTTTCTTACTCTCTTGTCCCATTTTATGATTTTGATGTGTCTCTTATACATCTTAATGTTTATCCTTTTGCTGTTCATTGTGGTTATCATCGATTTCACAGAAAAAAAAAAAGTTTAATCTGTGTATTGGCTTATTTAGGTGATTTACTGTCCAACTATGATATTCTCTTTCCCATGGATTCTTGCTTCTTTTCTATTTAGAGAAGACCTTATAATATATGGTGGGGTGTGGGGGGGGGTCTTCCCTGATAACTCAGTTGGTAAAGAATCTGCCTGCAATGCAGGAGACCCTGGGTTGATTCCTGAGTTGGGAAGATTCACTGGAGAAGGGATAGGCTACTCACTCCTATATTCTTGGACTTCCCTTGTGAGTCAGCTGGTAAAGAATCTGCCTGCCATGTGGGAGACCTGGGTTCAATCCCTAGGTTGGGAAGATCCCCTGGAGAAGGGAAACGCTACCCACGCCAGTATTCTGGCCTGGAGAATTCCATGGATTGTAGTCCACAGAGTAACAGAGAGTTGGACAAGACTGAGCAACTTTCATTTTCACTTTTAGTATATCCTTTAGGACAGTTTGGTATTGTTTTGGTGTTTGCTTGTCTGAGAACTTTTATCTCTCCTAAGTGCTCATCTTGCTGGATAGAGTATGCTAGGTTGCAGATTTTTTTTCCCTTTCAGGACTTTGAATATATCTTGCCATTCCCTTCTTACCTGCAACTTTTCTGTAGAAATAACAACTAATAGCCTTGGCCCAGGGTGGGCTGGGGGTGGGGGTCCTTTGTAATTAACTTTTGTTGTTCTCTTGCTGCCTTTGAATCTTCTCTTTAACTTTTGCCATTTTAATTATATATGTCTTTGTTTAGGTCTGTTCAGACTCATCTCACTTGGGACGCTCTGCTTCTGTACTAAAATATTTGTTTCCTTCTTTGTATTTGGAAAGTTTTCTGCCATAGTTTCTTCAAATACATTTTAATCCTTTTATCCTCTTTCTTCTCCATCAGGAATTTCTGTTACTAGATTGGCATGCTTTATATTATCAAACATGTCTCTTATATTGCTTTTTTTCTTTTTTACATTTGTGTTTCTGTCTGCTGTTCTGATTGGGTGATTTCCAGTGATCAGTCTTTTATATTACATATTCATTTTCTGCATTATTCAGTCTACTATTTATTGCCTTAAAGCCAACTTTTGTTTGGTACCAAAACATACCTCACTTTTAAACTGTGGGACATGCTGTAATTAGTAAGATTTGATATGCAGAGAAAAACAGATGACTGCATTTTATAATTTTCTTTCTTCTCAGTTTTATTAGACCTTGTAATTGAATTAGGAAAGCCTGAAATTGTAGCTTGCACCTGATGTTTTCCCCATGCGGTTTCTATTTAATGAGAAACAGTGACTTTTATATTCTTTATAAATATATTTGTGATTGTATTAAACTCTTATAGAATGTGTTATATGTATAAATTTATTCTATATTATATATGAATTTATACATAAATTGTAGAATAAAATATGTAATGCACTTATAAAGTGTTTGTCCTGCTTTAGGATCATTGAAGAAAAAGCAGAGATCTTGTGCTGAGTGATGTTTCTTTATTTCAGGTTTAAATGTATTTACCATCCTTTTCGGCATCGCAAGATCTCTGTTGTTATTCTATATCCTTGTTCAGTCTTCACAAATTTTGCACAACAAAATGGTAGAGTCCATTTTGAGATCTCTGGTATCATTCTTCGATAGAAACTCAATGGGTAAGTCAGACACCAAGTTTTCTCAGTAAAAATGGTTGTTAACAAACGCATTTGGTGCCTTATTATAGCTTATGTTTGAAAATGGAGGGGATACTTGGAAGAAAATCACTGTCCTGTGTTGATCCATTTTCTATAAAAAGCTGATATTTTTCCTTCTACCAGAGAAAATCTGACTGTAGAAGCATATAAGCTTTTATTCCAATTTGTGTTTGTGGAAAAATAAAAGTTCACTTTGCAGAATAATTTAGGAACCCATTTGTGGCCTGGCATACAAAACACCATACATTTGATGGAAATGTATTTCAGTGTTGTTGACTACTTGAGTTAGTCGTAGTGAGGTGGATGAACCTATAGCCTGTTATACAGAGTAAAGTAAGAAAGATGGATAAAAACAAATATTATATATTAATGCATATACATGGAATCTAGAAAGATGATACTGATGAACCTCTTTGCAGGAAAGGAGTGAAGACTCACATGTAGAAAATGGACTTCTAGGCACAGCAGGGGAAGGAGAGTAGCACAGACGTACATACACTATTGTGTAAAATAGACAGCTGGTGGGAAGTTTATATGAAACACAAGGAGCCCAGCCTGGCACTTTGTGATAACCTAGAGGGGTGCAATGGGGAGAGGGGAGGGAGGCTCCAGAGGAAGGGGGTATACATATAATTACGGTTAACTCACATTGTTATATGTCAGAAACCAATACAATATTGTAAAGCAATTTTCCTCTAATTAAAAAATTAAAATGTTGGCTGTGTTATGTGGTGTTAAGCTTCCCTGGTGGCTCAGATGATAAAGAATCTACCTGCACCGTGGGAGACCTGGGTTCGATCCCTGAGTTGGGAAGATCCCCTGGAGGAAGGCATGGCAACACACTTCAGTATTGTTGCCTGAAAAATCCCCATGGACAGAGGAGCCTAGTGGACTACAGTCCATGGGGTTGCAAAGAGTCAGACAGGGCTGAGCGACTAAGCACAGCCCCCAAGCTAAGGAAGGACCTTATTCTTTAGGAAGGACCTTCTTATGGAATCTCTCTCCATGAGACAAGCTGTGTGTTTCTTTCTTTCATTTCCCATCCATTTCTGGAATCACAGAGCTTCTGGCATAAGTTGACAGTTTGAGGTTTACCTAAAATGGTAATGATAAATTAATTAGAAGATTGATGAAATGTAAATATCCTCTTTGATGAAATTAACCCTATAGTTTTACAGTGGACTTTGGTGACATGTGGCAGCCCACTCCAGTAAGCTTGCCTGGAAAATCTCATAGACAGAAGAGTCTGGTGGGCTGCAGTCCATGGGGTCACAAAGAGTCGGGCACGACTGGGCGACTAACACTTACTTCCTTACTTGGTGACATGTAAGAAGAGGCTTTGTGGTACCTAGCAGGTAGATGCTCAGTAGTAAGTTTCTCAATATGCATGTCCCTGGAGGTTTCCCAGTGGTTGATGTTTCTACCCTGTGTCTTTCACCTATCCTATTTTGGAAGGTAGCCTCCATACTGGGTTTCTTTGAGCAGTTAGTTCATCAGTGTACATGCCCACTTTATCTAGTTGGTTAGATGTTTTGTGAGGCCCAGGGTGGCTTTGCAAGTAATAATTGACAGGACCTGTTACGGGAGGTGGGCTGGAGGTCTGACAGAAGTAGCCTTGGTCTAGTCATCAACTAGCCACAGGACTGTAGGCCAAAGCAGGCGGACACTATTGGGCAGGCACATCTCAAGGGAGGATGTTGTCTGCCTTGGTTTAAAAGTATGGACTCTGGAGCCAACTGCCTGGGTTTAGTACTGGTGCAAGTTACTAATAGTAATAACTATTTATAGTTATGTTAATACTTATGTGTTTGTTACTTAAATTCTCTATTTTTTGGTTTTCTTACCTATAAAATGAGGATTCTATTCACACCTAACTGATCTTAATGTTGTGGGCATTGTTGTTGTGCTCAGTCATGTGCAACTCCTTGGGACCCCGTGGACTAGAGCCCACCAGGCTCCTCTGTCCATGGAATTTTCTAGGCAAGAATACTGGAGTGGGTTGCCATTTCTGACTCCAGGGCATCTTCCTGACCCAGGGATCAAATCCGCATCTTTTGCATCTCCTGCACTGGCAGTCAGATTCTTTATCACTGTGCCCAGTTAGTTAATACACTCACAGTGCTTAGCACATGGTCAGTGCCTAACGAGACTTAGTGACAGTGATGACATGGTGTCTGGGAACTTCATCTCCTGTGAAATGGAGATGCTGCTCTTCCTGTTTCACAAGACTGTTGTGAGGATTAAATAAGACTGTTGAGGGCAGCGTCTTGTGTAGATTTATTCAGTGCATGTTCTTTGGTCCAGGCACTGTGAGGAGCACAGGAGGGTAAAATGCAGTGGCCCACACAGATCTCATGATCTTAGAAAGTTAGAACAAGGAAATGACTGGAGGAGCCCATGCTATTATGGCTGTGAAGTTGCTCCACTTTGCCTGTTAATGTGAAAACTACACTTGTAAAGTTGGGAGCATTAAAAGGAACTGAATTTCTAACATCTCAGCCTTTGAGGTCTCATGACCACAGTTAGCCAGGTTCTTCATGTTCAAGACCTATAGGTTCCTCTAGACATGAATTCATTTATTATTCAAGAATTTGGGACCAAGTTTAAATCTTCAAGTTCACTGATATTAGAGCACCCAGCATGCTAATGTTTATCTTGCTTCCCCCTCCTATATCTATTAGCAGGACTTCATTCCTTCAAGAAAATTCAAGCCCAAATAACTACCACAAAGATAAGCCTAGTTTGCCCAAAAGGTTTGGGTCAATCAATTACCTACTCATTTAGTGGTAGATTAAATTGAACTCTTTCTATCTTATTTTCAAAAGTAGAATTTGTAATACATAATTTAGGGTGGTGGACTTTGTTTCTGGTATGTGATGTCATGAAGAGAAAACCACATATATTAGTTCACTGGAAGCTGTTTCATGGAACCATAAAGTTCTGTTGTCTGTCAGTCAAGCTTCCAAGTTCTGCTTCCTGTCAGTCAAAGAAATAAAATTGCCAAAGTTCTGCTGTCTGTCAATAAAGGAGACAAAACTGCCAAACACCTAATACATTTCCCTGGGATTTAATGTGCATTGAAGATGAATCTTAGGAGGATCAAATATTTGATACCTAATTATTTTACTTTATAAACTACAGGCCCTTAAGAGGTAAAAGGGAGGAATGCTAATTTTTAAATGTTAGTCTTGACATAGCCCTGTGAATGGAAGGAAAATAAATACCTATTTCAAAATGATGAGTCATCAGTGTTACTAGAAAACTGTTTTTTCCTTGATTTAAGATTAAACACTTGTGACACAAATACCCAGATTAACAAAAGGTATAAAAGGCAGCACCTGTGTAACCTAGACAGTTAGTGGTTTATCTTACAAGATCAGCTAGTTTTATTAACAAATTGTCCAATGTTTTAGACCAGGTGAGTAGAATTCACTCATACAATGGGAAATTCTAAAAACTGAAGGAGGTTTAATTCCTTTTGATGCCAAATTTTCTAACCACTCCCATCTCCCTTCACAAAGCAACTATAGGAGTTTCATGCTTAATTGGCCGAGTTTTCAGGTATGTCTTCTCTTGGTTCTTGCTGTATCCAATAACTGCTTTCTAGATGAGATTAAGATTTGAAGTCTTAGGTACTCAAATTAGTACCTTGTAGATTTTGGATAAACATTGAGTATTTTTAAAACATACCTCATCTTTTCTCTTCCCTTAATTGTTTTGTCCATTTTTTTTTGAAATTTGATGTCAGATAAGAGAGGAAATTTTGATTGTCATCAGTATACATTTAAAATATATTAATGGACATGGAGTTGGGATGAAGGTGAAGATGTTCCAATGTTTCAGTTCTGCAAAGACAGAGCTTTGTAATAGCTGTGCCAGTCACTTCACTGGCACAATCAAGATCCTTTTGACAGAAGCACAGTTATCTTAAGCAGCACTGATTCGGAGTAGTATGTGTGTATGTGTGTGTGAGAGAGAAAGCCTCCTTTTGAATTAGACTGTCACACTGGAATGAGATCCATATTATTAGATTCTATTAGAGAGTTGTGAAATTTAAAGTTTGAAAATTAACCAGCAAATTAAAATGATTCTAGACTTTACCCAGACTAAATTGAAAGGTTTTTCTTTATTTTTCAATAGTGGTTTTGATGAATTCCTTATTGCCAAATTCAGACTTAAAGAAAGTAGGACAACCACTAGACCATTCAGGTATGACCTAAATCAAATCCCTTATGATTTTACAGTGGAAGTGAGGAATAGATTTAAGGGACTAGATCTGATAGAGTGCCTGATGAACTGTGGACAAAGGTTCATGACATTGTACAGGTGACAAGGATCAAGACCATCCCCATGGAAAAGAAATGCAAAGAAGCAAAATGGTTGTCTGGGGAGGCCTTACAAACAGCTGTGAAAGGAAGAGAAGTGAAAAGCAAAGGAGAAAAGGAAAGATATAAGCATCTGAATGCAGTGTTCCAAAGAATAGCAAGGAGAGATAAGAAAGCCTTCCTCAGCGATCAGTGCAAAGAAATAGAGGAAAAGAACAGAATGGGAAAGACTAGAGATCTCTTCAAGAAAATTAGAGATACCAAGGGAACATTTCATGCAAGGATGGGCTCGATAAAGGACAGAAATGGTATGGACCTAACAGAAGCAGAAGATATTAAGAAGAGGTGGCAAGAATACACAGAAGAACTGTACAAAAAAGATCTTCACGACCCAGATAATCATGATGATGTGATCACTCATCTAGAGCCAGACATCTTGGAATGTGAAGTCAAGTGGGCCTTAGAAAGCATCACTACGAACAAAGCTAGTGGAGGTGATGGAATTCCAGTTGAGCTGTTTCAAATCCTGAAAGATGATGCTGTGAAAGTGCTGCACTCAATCTGCCAGCAAATTTGGAAAACTCAGCAGTGGCCACAGGACTGGAAAAGATCAGTTTTCATTCCAATCCCAAAGACAGGCAATGCCAAAGAATGCTCAACTACCACACAATTGCACTCATCTCACACGCTAGTAAAGTAATGCTCAAAATTCTCCAAGCCAGGCTTCAGCAATACATGAACCGTGAACTTCCAAATATTCAAGCTGGTTTTAGAAAAGACAGAGGAATCAGAGATCAAATGGTCAACATCTGCTGGATCATTGAAAAAGCAAGAGAGTTCCAGAAAAACATCTATTTCTGCTTTATTGACTATGCCAAAGCCTTTGACTGTGTGGATGAATATAAACTGGAAAATTCTGAAAGAGATGAGAATACCAGACAACCTGACCTGTCTCTTGAGAAACCTGTATGCAGGTCAGGAAGCAACAGTTAGAACTGGATATGGAACAACAGACTCGTTCCAAGTAGGAAAAGGAGTACATAGAGGCTGTATATTGTCACCCTGCTTATTTAACTTATATGCAGAGTACATCATGAGAAACGCTGGGCTAGAAGAAGCACAGGCTGGAATCAAGATTGCCGGGAGAAATATCAATCACCTCAGATATGCAGATGACACCACCCTTATGGCAGAAAGTGAAGAACTAAAGAGTCTCTATGAAAGTGAAAGAGGAGAGTGAAAAAGTTGGCTTAAAGCTCAACATTCAGAAAACGAAGATCCTGGCATCTAGTCCCATCACTTCATGGGAAATAGATGAGGAAACGATGGAAACAGTGTCAGACTTTATTTTGGGGGGTTCTAAAATCACTGCAGATGGTGATTGCACCCATGAAATTAAAAGACGCTTACCCCTTGGAAGGAAACTTATGACCAACCTAGATAGCATATTGAAAAGCAGAGATATTACTTTGCCAACAAAGGTCCATCTAGTCAAGGCTATGGTTTTTCTAGTGGTCATGTATGGATGTGAGAGTTGGACTGTGAAGAAAGCTGAGCACCGAAGAATTGATGCTTTTGAACTGTGGTGTTGGAGAAGACTCTTGAGAGTCCCTTGGACTGCAAGGAGATCCAACCAGTCAGTCCTAAAGGAGATCAGTCCTGGGTGTTCATTGGAAGGGCTGATGTTGAAGCTGAAACTTCAATACTTCGGCCACCTCATGCAAAGAGTTGACTTATTGGAAAATACCTTGATGGCGGCAGGAGGAGAAGGGGATGACAGAGAATGAGATGGCTGGATGGCATCACTGACTTGATGGACATGAATTTGGGTAAATTTGTGGAGTTGGTGATGGACAGGGAGGCCTTGAATGCTGTGATTCATGGGGTCTCAAAGAGTCAGACACGACTGAGTGACTAGACTGAACTGATCTTATGAATGTGAATCCCATCCCAGGCACCAAGAGACAGACCTTTGTCAAGTTTAACCTCTGTTGATCTCAACTCTTTCTGTAGAGTAGCGATAATAGTACAATAATATTCTCAATGTTTTTGTGTGTGAGAATGAGGAGAATTAATACATGTAAAGCATTTAAAGAAATGTATAGCAAATAGCTGGTGTTAACTGATTTTTTGATTAAGTGACCTGATAAAATGTCATGGATTTTTTGGTCTTTTTCTTCTATAAAATCCAAATTAATATGATAAATTTGATAAAACAATTGGGAATGGAAAATGATGTGTGTGATTTCCCAGATGCAAGGAAAAGTGAACAAATGACTAAGACCCATAAGTCACAAAAAATCCACAGCATGTTTTTCCTTTGTTTGTTTGTTTTGTCTTTGTTTCTGTTTTCATCAGGGCTTTGGTTCACTCATGAGTTCATTTTAATTTGGTTTCATAGGGAGAGCTTGATTTTGCATATAAGCACCAAACATCTGGTTTACTTTTTGCTTGAAAATGATAACGCAAAAGTTTCTTACAGGTCTATTGTGTAATAGACAGCTGGAAATTTTATAGTTATAAGTTCTATTTAAAATAAATGTTGGAATTATTCCAGGGAAGTGGATGTACTTTTTAAGAGTACCAGGAACTTACTATATTTTTAAAAATGATTATAACTGGTTAAAATGTAGAATGCCTATGTATTCAGCTTTTTCAAAAATTATGAAAAATGACAAATTTCACAAGTGAAAATTAAAGTTGACCTAAAGGCAGTTTTAGATTGTCAAGTCTTCAAATTTTATTACAGGATATTTTTAGAGACATTCTGTGTTTTGTTCTCTCTGATTAAATCCAGGCAGTCTTTCTGCATTTCTAACAGATGGACAATCTGATACTTCAAAACTTCCTTTTATGCAAAATATGGTTAAACCAAGCTGGTATAAAAATGAGATTTCCTGGTCAGTTTTTATAAGCTGTAGATTATATTTTTAAAGCTGTTAAAGGCATAACAAATGCAACAGAATAAATACAACTCTTCTATAAATACTACCCAGTTAGCATTAGTAAACTAACCATGTAAATGTCATAACTTACTGTTTGGGATATATAATGGCATTGAGGTAGATGAAGAAATGCGTAGTTTTGGGTAGACAGACCTGAGTGAAGACAGAGGGCACTTACTCGATGAACACCTGGCTGTCGGTAGCTGTGTGTATTAAACAGGGAGCATCTACTTGTCCTGAGTCTTGCATTCAGCCTCAATCATGTCTAAAACGCCTGAAGCTCTGAAATGCAATGATTCTGTCATCCTGTAGAACTCGCTTATAAATATTGAATGAAAAAGAAAGCCAAAAATAACTTGTAAAACTTCAGAGGATTTTTGTGATAGTAGTTTCCATATACCGTCTAATGTTTCAGAGATCTGCTGCATGACAGAGGTTTCAACTTTTGGAAGTTATAATTCTCCCAAAGATAGAAGCTACAGACTGCATTTTGCCCTGAAGGGCATTCGAGGTGCACTGGGCCAGGAAAAATACCCTTCTTGGAGACAAAGTGCATGTACTTTTTAGGAGTGCATTTCTGTGACAGGTGGAGCCAAGTCACAGGTGGTGTCCTGTTCCCCCAGAATGAGCAGTTCTCACCTGGCCCACGTCTCTCATGGCCACCCCAGTTCTTGTAGTTCATGGTTTAAGAATCCCCGCAAGTCATAAAACAATGCATGTGGGCATTTTCCAGTGGACATGTTCCATAGCTTTTATCAGAGATCCTGCTCAGTGACAGTCTTCCAAACCTGCAATCTTTAGGATATATTGTTTTCATCGATTCTGAGAAGGGAAATAAAATCAATGATGATAAATTATCTTTTAGTCATTAAGAAATATTTCTGTTTTCCTATCTATATCCCTCTGGTCTTCTTGGATGCTTAAGCATGAGTCTGTGTTTGTCCCACCTGCTGTACCTCTGAAAATAATGATTTATTACCCCTGTAGTAAGCTCACAACTTGGAAATGGCAGAAATCCACACTTTTTCAAAATGTAAGGTGCTATAAACGTTTTTAAGGAAAAAAAATATCAGAGAGTTTGTAACTATATTTATTTTAAGAGTATCAGCAAAATTAGTGTAACAATTGGGATTAACTTAAGGATTTTGTAGCTGTTTACCAATTTGGCACTTGGTAGGTGTCTCAGGTTGGATTGATATAAAGGAGGAAGCTTTCTCAAATCCAGCAACCTTTCTTGATACTTCCACAAGATTCCCCCCACCAATTCTTTTAAAAAATAGTGCCTCAATTTCAATTCCCTACTGACGGTCATTTGGTATTTTTATTTCTTTAGGTATCTTCCTATTTTCTCTTATCTTTACCACTGACATTGGCATATTTCATATGACTCTGTAATATATTAAATATATATATATGTACTTTAAAAATATTGTTTTCATTTGTTCATGAATTCTTTCTCTCAAACGGCATGATTGGAGAAATGAGTAATTTCTCATATCCTGTTCTTTCAGGAAGAATTTTAAATCGTTTCTGCAAAGACATTGGGCGTATGGATGACCTACTGCCCCTGACATTTCAAGATTTAATCCAGGTAACAAAGCAGTCCTGTCAGAGTTTTCACAGGGAATAGTAAAGTGCCTGTTTTTCAAGGCCTTTTCACACTGGTTAAGGGTGGGCTTTCAGCCTGGCAATGTACTTGTTACCTCCAGTAAAGATCATGGTTGTGAGAGAAAGATGCGGCTGTGGTTGGGAAGCTGAGTTAACATGAGTAACTCCTGGGGCAGAAGTGGCTCCACAGTTACGTCAACATTGGTCTGAAGCAGCGACATGCTGGGGAAGTGGTTCTCCCTCTGCCTTCCAGATGTCTGGTGTGGATTCCCTTTACTGTGAGCATATTTCATAATAGAAACAAGCACCTCTCATACAGAGATAGCTTAGATGAGCTAAATTTTGCATTTTATTACCACAAAGGACACATATTTACTGCAACTTTTTTTGTTTTGGATAAAGCCAGGTGTGGTTACTTAGAAAAATATGTAATAATAAGGTGAAAATAATACCTTTGTTGAGTTAACATGAGTAACTCCTGGGGCAGAAGTGGCTCCACAGTTACGTCAACATTGGTCTGAAGCAGCGACATGCTGGGCAAGTGGTTCTCCCTCTGCCTTCCAGATGTCTGGTGTGGATTCCCTTTACTGTGAGCACATTTCATAATAGAAACAAGCACCTCTCATAGAGAGATAGCTTAGATGAGCTAAATTTTGCATTTTATTACCACAAAGGACACATATTTACTGCAACTTTTTTGTTTTGGATAAAGCCAGGTGTGGTTACTTAGAAAAATATGTAATAATAAGGTGAAAATAATACCTTTGCCAGGCCAGTAGACAGGAGTTGTTGCGGATACAAAGCCTTTAGAGGCAAGTGTATCTAAGCCAATAATTTGAGCATGGGATCAAAGTCATCTCAGAAATTTTGTTTTTGTAGGTAGCTTTTCACATGTTGAGTGCTGTGACTTAAGGTATTTAAGCAAACAAACAACCCTACAGAAATATCTTCTATCCAGATGTTATGGAACCAGGTCCCGCTGCTCACCGCTTACAAGATCAATACTCATAAGTGTTAGTAGGAAGAATAATTGCCTTTAACACGAATGCCAGCAGTTGGGAGATGGGGACATGGTGGACTCAGCATACCCCAAAAACTACCTCTGAAGAGTCTGCTCAACCATGAAAGTTTTTAAAGGGAAAAAGGGAAATAGTTACAGTTGATCAGGGAGATGGAGGTCAGAGTCATCACCGACCCCCACTGTGTGCAGGTTTGTCGACTCCTCATGTTCTTTTTTCCAATGCCATCTTGTTCACAAGATTAGTGAAGGGGAAGCTAGGGAAGAGATCAAGTCATCCTTTACTTAATCATTCTCCATTTCCACTGTGATCCATGGAAAGAATCAAGAGATTAAGCAAGGTATTGTGTGATCAGGGCTTCCTTGGTGGCTCAGATGGTAAAGAATCCACCTGCAATAAAGCAGACCTGGCTTTGATCCCTGAGTTGGGAAGATCCCCTGGAGGAGGGAATGGCAAACCCCTCTGGTAGTCTTGCCTTGAGAATCCCCATGGACAAAGGAGCCTGGTGGGCTACAGTTCATAGGATCGCAAAGAGTTGGACACAACTGAGTGACTAAGCACAGCATAGTGTGCAACTGAAAGATCTGCAGGTTGTGCTAAGCCCAGAGATGCATACAATATCTGGTTTAAGATTAAGACAAAGAGTGCCTCCTACAGAGAACGCTTTCCTGTCAAAAGATGATTACACTGCCTTTGTTTTGTCTGTGAACTTGAGGTTCTAAAGAATGATTTTGGGTCACTTCAGCTCTCATCTCATTCAGTGCTGTTGCTCATGTGGGATGTTTCTCCTGTTGCTTAATTCTTTTTACTTTTCAATGACTAAGCTTGTGGGGACTTTTTTGTTTCCAAGTNCTCATTCAGTGCTGTTGCTCATGTGGGATGTTTCTCCTGTTGCTTAATTCTTTTTACTTTTCAATGACTAAGCTTGTGGGGACTTTTTTGTTTCCAAGTGTTAATTGTGGAACTGAAATGCATTTATCAAAAGTTACACACAGAAAAAAATGCAGCAATGATTATCTGACTGCAGACCACATAGCCTGTGGGGAAAGGTTTCTCCTGTTCACAAATGTGAGCTAAGCTGAGACTTGGAGGCAGACTGCTTTTATTGCACAGATATCTGATAGTTTTTGCCTCTGCAAGCTTATTTTCTAAATTTGTCATGTGGGTTTAGGTATATGATTTATCCCCAGAAGCAATTTCTCACAGTGATTATTAATTACATTAAAATTTTGTGAAGAGTTAAGGTTGAGTTTCCATAGCTGACTGGCCACTGTGTGCTTAGCACATGGTTAATTAGCTCTCATAAATCCAGATCCGTCACATATGTTCGAATGTTTTTTAAGAGGGACAGGGAGAGATGCTACCTGATTTCAAGTATAAAATGTTCTCAGTCTACACTGCCTTTGTTTTGTCTGTGAACTTGAGGTTCTAAAGAATGATTTGGGGTCACTTCAGCTCTCATCTCATTCAGTGCTGTTGCTCATGTGGGATGTTTCTCCTGTTGCTTAATTCTTTTTACTTTTCAATGACTAAGCTTGTGGGGACTTTTTTGTTTCCAAGTATTAATTGTGGAAATGAAATGCATTTATCAAAAGTTGCACACAGAAAAAATGCAGCAGTGATTATCTGACTGCAGATCACATAGCCTGTGGGGAAAGGTTTCTCCTGTTCACTAATGTGAGCTAAGCTGAGACTTGGAGGCAGACCGCTTTTACTGCACAGATATCTGATACTTTTCGCCTCTGCAAGCTTATTTTCTAAATGTGTCATGTGGGTTTAGGTATATAATTTATCCCCAGAAGCAATTTCTCACAGTGATTATTAATTACATTAAAATTTTGTGAAGAGTTCTCTTTGTTTGCTGCTGCAAACTAAGCCAAGGTTGAGTTTCCATAGCTGACTGGCCCACTGTGTGCTTAGCACATGGTTAATTAGCCCTCATAAATCCAGACCCGTCACATATGTTCGAATGTTTTTTAAGAGGGACAGGGAGAGATGCTACCTGATTTCAAGTATAAAATGTTCTCAGTCATGTGAGGAGAGAAAATTTTAGTCTCGCTGATTTCCNGGCCACTGTGTGCTTAGCACATGGTTAATTAGCCCTCATAAATCCAGACCCGTCACATATGTTCGAATGTTTTTTAAGAGGGACAGGGAGAGATGCTACCTGATTTCAAGTATAAAATGTTCTCAGTCATGTGAGGAGAGAAAATTTTAGTCTCGCTGATTTCCAACCCCAGCTCTGTCAGTTTTAATTCAATTATCTTGGAGCTTAGGACCTCGAGGCATACTGCAGATAATGAAATAAGAGCTCTGGGATGAGCAGGGCACCTGCGTATTCTTCACTGAGCAGGTGGTAGTTAAATCTGTGAAGGTGATAAGATTGCCCAGAGAGAGGGAAGCATCTTAGGAGAAAGATCAGAAGCTTAAGCACGCCTTAATATTGACAGAGAAACCAGCCTGTGAAATTCATTTCTGAAGTGTCTTCTTAGAATCCTCTAAGAAAAGTGTTCACATATTCTTCCCTGTGTTTCCATAGCACTCTGGGCCTTGTGCAAACCATCACGGATTTGTATCCAACTAAGGTCTGTAACCTTCAGAGGCCTTGGTCCAGGCTGTGTGAATCTGCACATCTCCACTATTCAGTTCACTTTCATAACAGGCAGATGCTAAGTGTTGACTGCATTCTTGCCTCTAGCTTTCCACCATCATATTATACTTTCCTTGATAAAGATACTTAAGTCAGAGTCAGCCAAGGACTTGGGATTGTAGTCTACCTGCTGCTTTTTTGGACCAAGATCATTTCCCAATATAAAATCACCTTGTGGGGCGAGGTGATGATTAAGTGAAATGTTTGTGGAACTCTTAGCACATGGAAATACCTGGTAAATGGTATCTGCTGTTGTAATAATCACTCACCTTTGAAATGGACATTTTAGATACTTAGCATAATGTTACTTAGCTGTATGTTGGAAACAAGCCTAAATATGTCATAATGGCTCAAGACATGACCTCACAGGCTCCATGACTTAGGCTTTGCAGTCTCCAGTCTCCATCAAGTTACTTTTCCTCTTCTTGTGCCTCAGTGTCTCGATCCATAAAATGAGATAACACTATTACTTGATAGGGCTATTGTAAAGATTATCGAGTTCATCCATATGAAGTTTTGAATGTGCAGCCCTGTACACAGTCAGCACTCAGTAAATATTAACTAAGGATAGAAAACCAAGAAAGTAGAATTCTCACTTCCAAAGGTAGACATTTCCATTTTTCCCCCTTTTACTGGGCTTAGAATTTGTAATTAACCACTTCTTTATCCCTGCGTGTATAGCTGAGGTTTCTGGATTCCTCATCTATAATATTTTCTTGCTCATCTGTTTAGTATCAGTAACACCTACTGACTCTTGATAGTTTGAGATTCAACTACCCTCTGAGTCTCAAATATTCTCATCTGTTAAAGATAGTACTGCCTAGGTGAGTTCCCTGGTGTCTACTGGTAAGGACTGCTAGAATTGATTTCTTTCACTGCTGTGGCCCAGGTTCAATCCCTGGTCAGGGAACAGAGATCCCGCCAAATTCATGGCGTGGCCAAAATAAAAAGTAGTGCCTGCCTCATAGGTTTACTGAGTGTATCAAAAGAGCTAATGCCTAGAAAGTTCTTATCGTAGTGTTGGACACATGCAATAAATATTGTAATGAGCACCTATAATTTTTTTTTCCTTTGGATGGGAAAGCTTTCCCTGCCATTCAAACACATCTTTTTTTAATTTTTTTAAATTCTTACTTCTTTTTTTTTTACTTTACAATATTGTATTGGTTTTGCTATACATCAACATGAATCCAAAGAAAGGAGTTTAATCCTAACAGAACAATCTATTAAAGTTTATCTTTGAAAAGAATCCTTCATAAGGAGGCCTCCATATCTTTCTTCACTATTTCAGACATTTCTACTTGTGATTGGCGTGGTGATCGTGATGGTGGCTATGATTCCTTGGACTGCGATACCCCTGGCTCTCCTTGGCATCATTTTCTTCCTGCTTCAGCTCTATTTCCTAAATACATCAGGAGATGTCAAACGCCTGGAATGTGCAAGTGAGTACCGGGGCTCTCAGGCTGGGGTGGCATGCAGGCTGGCTTCCATTTATGCCGTAATTACCCAGACTCCTGACATCCTGCAGACTCTGTCTTCTGGAATTTCTCCCTAGATCAACATTAGGTAATTGCATGTTATAGCCCTTGTGAGTCAGTGTGGCCCTTAAAGCAAGCAGAGCTGGTGGCAGGTCACCTGCAGCTTTTGCATTTCAGCACAAGGAGAGTGAATATGAGCACCATGGGGACAGGGACCGCTTCTGTCTAGCTCACGGCACACTGCCTGACATAGCAGCCACTCAGTAAACACTTTTCTAAACATAAAATGTTATGTTGAAATTAATGTAGAAGGAAAATAGGGAATTTTTCTTCCCCCAGAGTTAACTAGAAATGACAAGGAAAGAAAAAGATTAGGAAAAGGAAAAGAGGCATCAGGAAATATATTCACAACGTCAGAGGTGATACATTTGGAAAGTACATTCTCTCACATACTTCAAAGATGGCAAATAAGTTGCAGTTGTTAAGTGTTTTGAAAAGATAAGCCCTGTTATTTTCAGATTTGCTCTTTATCATCACCAGTACTTGGGGTGATGCTGCACTGTGGCCCCCTTCCCCAAGGCTTTTTTTTTTTTTCATATAAATGAATGCTGAAAATAACCACCTTGGGAGAACAAAGGAAGGGGATCTATTCAGTACCCATTTAGTCTATTACTCCATTCAAATTCCTAGTTTTAGAATAATGGGGAACATGATTTATAGTTAATCATACCTGGGTTTGATCCCTGGATTAGGAAGATCCTCACGAGAAGGGAAAGGCTACTCACTCCAGTATTCTGGCCTAGAGAATTCTATGGATAGTATAGTTCATGGGGTCACAAAGAGTCAGACATGACTGAGTGACTTTCACTCACTCATTCTATTCTACAGGTAACCACAGAGGGTGAAATTATCTAGTGCTTATCTCATTGTTAATGCACAGATATAGTTAATCATTATTAACATAAAATCATAAGGAGAGAAGGTTTTTAAAAAAGGAATGTAGATGATTGTAAAAAAGTAAGGAAAGATGTTTGTGTCAGAAACTTTGACTATGGATAGTGACTGCAACGGAGAAGGCAATGGCACCCCACTCCAGTACTCTTGCCTGGAAAATCCCATGGACGGAGGAGCCTGGTGGGCTGCAGTCCATGGGGTCGCTGAGTCGGACACGACTGAGCGACTTCACTTTCACTTCTCACTTTCATGCATTGGAGAAGGAAATGGCAACCCACTCCAGTGTTCTTGCCTGGAGAATCCCAGGGACGGGGGAGCCTGGTGGGCTACCGTCTATGGGGTCACACAGAGTCGGACACGACTGAAGTGACTTAGCAGCAGCAGCAGCAGTATACATAACTACTTAAAAGTTCTATTATAGGTTTGTTTCTCCTAGAAACAGGCTCTAAGAGATTAGAGCATTTAAGGAATTATCTTTGAAATTACCACCTGTGTATAGGTCAGGAAGAAAGCAGGATTTGATAAAGAACTTAGGCTTCATATATTCCCATTGATGACACAGCCAACCTTATATTTTGACTTCAATGTCATAGGCAGCTTGAACTTGGCATGGTGCTTCAGAGTTATTTTAAGTTGGAGAGGAAGGGAGGCATGTATCAGGCATCTATCAGTGTTTATCAGGCAATGGCTACCATCAGTCCATGAAAACAGGCATGACTTCGAATAAGGAAGATTTCTTCAGATGAGACAGTCTTCAAAGCAGGCTAAATCTGAGAGCTGTTTTTGTTATTTTCATAGAAGTGGGGGAAAAAAGACTTCATTCTTAAAAGGGAATCTGAGCATCACATCAAAATCTACCATATTATCGAAAACTACTTATTTTTTTT
>SJYT01050572.1:247138-293918 GCA_006410635.1 Cephalophus harveyi | reverse complement strand
GTTAATTTCAGGTGTGCAACGTGACGATTCCATATTTGTATATATGTGTTGCAAAATGATCACCACAGTGAGCCCAGTTAACATCTGTCACCACACACAGTCACAACAATATTTTTCTTGTGATGAGAACTTTCCAGATTCAGTCTCCTGCTGCTGCTGCTGCTAAGTCACTTTAGTCGTGTCCGACTCTGTGCGACCCCATAGACGGCAGCCCACCAGGCTCCCCCGTCCCTGGGATTCTCCAGGCAAGAACACTGGAGTGGGTTGCCATTTCCTCCTCCAATGCATGAAAGTGAAAAGTGAAAGTGAAGTTGCTCAGTCGTGTCCGACTCTTAGCGACCCCAGGGACTGCAGCCCACCAGGCTCCTCTGTCCATGGGATTTTCCAGGCAAGAGTACTGGAGTGGGCTGCCATTGCCTTCTCCGATCCAGGCTCCTAGCTTCTTTCAACTGTGCAACAGAGAATTACTAACTCTAGTCGCCGTGCTATACATCACCATTGCATTCATTTTATAATTGGAAATTTGGACCTTTTAACCCCCTTCCCCTACTTCACCAACCCTCACCCCCTGCCTCAGGCAACCACCAATCTGTTTTCTATATCCATGAGCTTGGTTTTTGTTTTGTTGCTTATCTGTTGTAGAATCCACACAGAAGTAAGCTTATATGGTATTTATCTTTTTCTGCCTGACTCATTTCACTTACTTTCTCCGTCTTTTTACACAATCCCTTTCTAACCCTCTTCCCCAGTTGGTATGAAATTTCCAAGAAGACTAAACTCTGTAACTGGTAGGACTCCTTACACTGCAACTATTGTTTGCCTGGAGGAAGACATGACCCTCACTCAATAAAGGAGGGAAAGAGAATCACCATTTTTTGGAGCACCTACTAAGTGTCAAGCACTGTTCCGTTCTGTATGTCCATTATCCTCACAATAAACCTGAGCAGTGGCATTAATAGCCCGATTTTTCAGATGAGGAAACTGAGTGCCAGAGAAATAACGTGACATACTGGGACACTCAGCCATCTGGTGGAGGTGGAACTGGGATTCAAACCCAAGGCCATTTGGACCCCACAGTCATGCTTGTCATTTTTCATATCCCAGAGTTGTGCTATCCAATACGGTAGCCACTACCCACTCCTGGCCATATAAACTTAATTTAATTCAAGTTGAATAAATAAAATTCAATTCTTCAGTAGTACCGGCCACATCTCACTCAATAGCCATACATGGCTGGTGGCTGTATTGGACACCATCAAATATAGAATTTTTCCACCACTGTGGAAAGATCTGTTGGATAGCACTGCTGTAGAAAGTCAAGAAAAGAAAGGAACTTTGGTGATTTTTACTCTTGCAATGGGGAACCAGCCATCTGCAATTTGTCAATCCTGTATGGAGTCTATCAGAAGTTATCTTCCCTGGGTGAGAGCAAAATAAAATTATCCATGGGTTTCTGGACTGTGTTTTGTCTTTCTCCTGGTTTGGAAGGAGACTACAAGCTGGCTACACTCATTTCCACCCTGGACAGTTGCCCACGGATCTGTGTCCTCATACCCCTTCTGCCCCCAACCCCTAGCTACCCAGTGCCCTCCTCTGGCACAGGGGATTCATGATGCTCCTGGCCATTAAAATGAGATGTCTTCACAAGACAAGTCAGATGGGGACTGAGCAAAGTTTCACGACACACTGAGCTTCGTTCCAGTTAGGTGGCTACTGGGTGCATGGAAGCTGCTGGGGAGAGGTGTCTTCACTGAGTGACAGTGAGGAGGAGGACTGATGGAGATTTTTGGTAAAGAGATGTCTGACTATAACTGGATTTTTTCTTGCTTAAGAACAGAAAGGAGAAGGGGGCAACAGAGGATGAGATGGTTGGATGGCATCACTGACTCAATGGACATGAGTTTGAGCATCTCTGGGAGATGGTGAAGGACAGGGAAGCCTGGCGTGCTGCAGTCCACGGGGTTGCAAAGAGTCAGACACGACTGAGAAACTGAACAACAACAGAATCCCTTTCTTATATTCAAGGAATTCTCATTTTGTAAATGAAGGCAGTCTTCTCCCACCATAGAAGCCAAAAGCCAGGTATTTGCCTTTATCGTTTCCACTGCAGGTATGAGATGGGCATGTGAGTCAGACTCAACCAATCAGAGCTTGGGTTACAAAGAAGCTGAGACTGCCAGGAAGCCTCATGTGGAGGGTAGATGAGAATGATGTTGAGATAGTGCCCATGGCCAGATATCTGTGGTGAAAGTTGGGCACCCAATGTCCTCACCAGACGACTCCGTAGTGTAAGGTGTCACATGACCTGGTCTTGTCATTCCTGCTCACTTCTAGAAGTTTCCTGATGAGTTTTGAACTTCTCTCTTTTTTTTTTTTTTAATTATTTTTATTTATTTGTTTGTTCTGGGTTTTAGTTGTGACACGTGAACTCATAGCTGTGGCATGTGGGATCTAGTTCCCTGACCAGGGATTGAACCTGTGCCTTCTGCTTGGGGAGTGTGGGGTGTTGGCTACTGGACTATGAGGGAAGTCCTTGAACTTCTTATTTAATGAATTGTGTTTCNTTTTAGTTGTGACACGTGAACTCATAGCTGTGGCATGTGGGATCTAGTTCCCTGACCAGGGATTGAACCTGTGCCTTCTGCTTGGGGAGTGTGGGGTGTTGGCTACTGGACTATGAGGGAAGTCCTTGAACTTCTTATTTAATGAATTGTGTTTCTGCTAATCATCAGCCAGAGTTGATTACTATTGCTTAAAATGAACTGACACAGTGGCATTCACTGGAATTAAACCAGATCGTTTCTAGGCTGGAGTTTGCTCTGCAGGGGAGCTGGAGTGGAGGAGTCTCTGCTTTGGTCCACGTGATACCTCCATATCAGGACCCACTCATCCCGGCCCCACTGGCCTCTTTCCCTGCTGTTGCATTATCACCCTCTCTTCTTCCTCAAACTTAGCAAGTCTCCAGAACTGGGAGCTTGGGAGCCCTGCTTTGACTTGTAATGACTTTCTTCCATGCCGTGAGTCCTCTCTCCAGGACTTTAGAATTCAGGACATCCTTTCCCTATTTTTCTGCTGAAGCAACTCTTTCTTGAGCAATAATTGTCTCAAAGTCTAAGTTGGGTGGAAAAGGGGTGATAGTGTGAAAGCAAATGGAAACATACTAAGTAATATATCAAAATAGTACCCCACCATAGTAGGGTGAATAACCACCCTGGTTTGCCGAGCTGAGAGTTTTCTTGGGAGATGGGACTTTTTTCCCCATTCTGTGTGATTTATGGGATCTTAGTTCACTGACCAGGGACTGAACCAATGTCCTTGGCAGCGAAAGCTCAGAATCTTAACCACTGGACTTTAGCATCAAAGTCAGGGAATTCCCTGGGAGATGGGACTTTTGACTGATAGAAAACAGGAAAAGTTCTGTGCAAACAAGGATGAGATGATCACCCTACACTTTAGTACTATTATTACTAATCCTGTTTTTCTACACAGTTTTATATAGCTTGCTAAGGACAGAAGCAAGACCAGGCTGTCATCAACAGGCCCTTATCAAAGTTTTTTTCTTTCTGATAAGTGAAAAAAATCTCAATGTTATTTCAATTTTCATTTCCTTTAATATGAGTGAGCAGAGCATCTTTTTATGTTGAAAGCCATGTTTTCCATACCCTTTCTCTGAACTAGCTATTTATACTCCTTATGTACCAGTTTTTTAAAAATTATAAATATAGACATCTAGTATTGATTGATTTTTTTTCTCCTTGACTCCTGCTTATATGACAGGAAGAAATAAAAAATGTATCAGCCCACATTGTGAATAGAAGAGGAGGCAGACATCAGTGGTCCAGAAATTTTGGCAGACTTAGCAGGCAGAGACAGAGTAGAAGTACTGACTTTAACAGGAGGAGGAAGTTATGATCTAATGTCCTCAGGGAGGAAAATTGATAACTGAAAGGTGAGCCCAGAATCCTTTCTTAGAAGAAATGGATGCTAAAGTTGAGGAAATCTCCCAGAAAGTAGAACAAAAAAGCCAAAAAGAGGGATGAAAGAGAAAAACAATGAGAAAATTAGCTCAGTCCATTAAACACAATTTCTAATAGAAGTTCAAGACACAATTTCTAAAGAAGTTTAAGACATACAGAAAAAATAGCAATAGCTACAAAGAAAACAAATGAAAAAGTGTGGAAGAAATAAAACATAAACCCACATTATTGGGTTCAGTAGAAACAGTGTTTGTAGTTATTATAGGGTAAACATGATTCATGGACTTAACTATATTGAATAATGCTGGGTAGGCACGTAGAGTAGGTTAACATGTGAAGGGAAGTAAGTAAGGACCCAAAGGATGATTCAGAGTCAGGTATCTTAGTTGGGGCCAGCTAACTGCCGTAACAAAAATTCTCCTTGTCTCAGTAGCAGAATCCAGTAAAAGTTTATTTTTTTGTCTAATTTGGACAGCTGTCTACTAAGAGGTGTCTCATTGATCCAGATTCCTCCTATTCTGCAACTCAGCCATCTCCTAGAGCCTTGAAGTCCTTCACTTTCAAGTCCTTTAAAGTCTTTCACCTTAAAGCTGAGGAAGTATGAACAAGTATATGAGAGGTTTTTATGGGTTAGGCCTGAGAATAGCACACATCATATTCATTTGGCCAGAACTTGGTCTGAACCACAGGGAAGGCTGGGAAATGTTGTCTAATTGTGTGTTTAGGAGCCAGAAAATAATGTGAGGGGAGCAAGTAGCAATATTTGCCACATTAGACAAAGGTAGGCTGTAGGGTAGGGAAGAACATCCCAGGTATTCAGAGCTTCCCAGGTGGCACTAGTGGTAAAGAATCCGTTTGCCAATGCAGGAGACATTTGAGACAAGGGTTTGATCCCTGGGCCAGGAAAGATACCCTGGAGCAGGAAAGGGCAACCTTCTCCAGTATTCCTGTCTGGAAAATTCCATGAGCAGAGGAGCCTGGAAGACCACAGTCCATGGGGCGGCAAACAGTTGGACATGACTGAGCATGTACAGACCCCACATATTTATCGAGCACCTACTATGGACCAAGCATGGCAGATACAACAGCATGTGGCAGTGGACAGCAGGTCGAGTTCCTGGGGGAGGGGGTATGGAACCTGGCCTTAGAGGCGAATGTGGCTAGAACGGAGTTTTACTGATTCTGTAGAAAGTAGTAAGGGCTTTGGACTTTCAATTTTGAAAGAAATGGAAGTCCATTAAATGGTATTGAGCATAATGTGACCCAATCTGCTTTATGTTTTAAAATGATCACTTTGGCCACCATGTGGAAAATAGATTGGGAGGTCAGGGCTGGACACAGGAGTATCAGTAGAGCTTAACTATGTCAGGCAGGCTAGAGATGAGGGCAACACCTGGCCTGATGTGATGGCACTGGGGATAGAGAAAGGTGGATAGGAGGAATATTTGAGAGGTACTGGCTCAGATGATAAAGAATCTGCATGCAATGCAGGAGACCCAGATTTGATCCCTGGTCAGGAAGATCCCCTGGAGAAGGGAATGGCAACCCACTCCAGAGTTTGCCTGGAGAACTGCCTGGAGAATTCCACGGACAGAGGAGCCTGGCTGGCTACAGTCCACGGGGCCGCAGAGTCGGACACGACTGAGCGCCTAACGCATGCACATACACACTAAATAAAAGACATGGTGACTGACTTAATGGGGTGAGAGGGGCATGTGAAGGAGAAAGAAGGGACAGGAATGATTGCTAAATTTTTGGTTGAGTGGTCTGTTGGACTCTAAATGGGAGTTTGAGACATGAAAGCACTTTAGAAAAGGCCAAAGGGCACAACAAAGCCAGTGCGTTACATTTTACAGATAGACTGAGGCACGAGATATTAGCAGGCAGAGTCAGACCGTGTATCGCTCGTCTCACACCCCCTTATATGGGTGAAAACACCGATAAGGGCCAGTACCTGGCCGGGCCCGGCCCCTCCCTGCCGTGCTTGACAGACTGTCAATGACCGTCATTCGTGTCTCAATAAAGTTATTGAAATTGACACTGGTTGCTAAGGAAGTAGGTCGCCGAGCCGGTTGCTAAGGAAGTGAGCGGCCTCGTTCTCTCCCCATCCGGGGCAGCGGGGAACGGCTGAGCCAACGGCTAAGCCCACGGCTCGCCGTCGCCCCCGCAGCCGCCCGCTTTCAGCTCGGGCTGCAGGTGAGTCGGGGTGGAGCCGCAGGGCCGCTGGGCAGGGCCGATCTTTCCGCCGCATGGTATCTTCCCCTGGAGGCCCGCGGCGGCACCACCGACAGGCTTTGCAGCTCCGGCAGCGGGAGCATCTTCTGCCCTGCCTCCTGGGCATCTTCAGGCAGTCCGGACGGCCTCGTCCTCTTCTCCCCCAAGCGGGAGTGCGGCCCGACTCCAGACCCGGCCGCGAGGGCTGGAAGTCAGAGACGGAGCTCTGGGGAGAAGCGGGAGGGAGAGGGGAAGCGGTAAGGGAGGTGGGGAAGCGAAAGCTTGGGGTCCAAATCTTGGCGCTGCCACTGGCTCACTGTGTGACCTTGGGCAAGTCCCTTTCCCTCTTGGCCTCAGTGCACCTGTTTGCCCAGTGGGGTCCTAACTCTTGCTGCTCGGAATGTTTAAGATATTGAGCCGTGTATGCTGGAAGTTCCCTCAGTGGGGAGAGTCCTTGGCCCTTGAAGTCCGAGTGTCTGGATTTGAGACTCTGCATCTCCACTTAGTAATGGTGTTGGTTTGGGCAAATTAATCTCCGAGCCTTCTTTTCTTATCTGTAAAATGCATTAATGAACTGCAGTGAGAATCCAGTAAGATGGGTATGTCAAGTAGCTTGACACATAGTAAGTGGTCAACAAGCTGTTAGGAGGCATGTGGGGTGGTTTGGCTAAGGCTTCCTCGAGGGGCCGACTTTGAGACAGGTAGGGTTTAGGTGTGTAGTGCACCAGGGACGTTCCTCCCTTGTTGACATCCCCCCTCAGTTTTACTTCTTAATTCTGCTAAGAGCAAGGGAGGTGGTGTGGATTTCTGCAAAATAGTCCTGGTGGGGGAAACCCTAGGGTCAAGTCCTTGTTGATAGTTGAGATTATGGTTTTATTTTTTTACTTAGGTCTTGTTGACTCTTCCAGAAGACAAAGAGTTATGTTTCTGTCTTTTGAGAAGTTCTTGAAACAGTAATAGGTATTTCCAAGTGTGACTGGCCCTTAAACAACACAGATTTGAACTGTGTGGATGCAACTTTTTTTAAACAAAGTTATGTACTTCACCTTTATGTATAAAGAACTTGAGCATCCATGGATTGTGGTTTCCACCGGGGCTCCTGCAACCAATTCCCCGCAAATACTGAGGGTCAGCTGTATATGATTAAGAAGCACTTTTCAGGTATATTATCTCATTTAATCTTCACATAGACTTTGCCAGGTAGGTGGTGATGTCATCTCCATTTCGAAGATGAGGAAACTGAGGCTAAGAAAAGTGAATGACTTGCCTAAGAATTTTATACCTATTAAGTGAAGGAGCTGGACACACTTCCAGGTAAATCCTGTATTTTCTTCTCCGTACCCTGATATCTCTGATATTTCAGTGGTTCTTTTGTTCCTTCTGACTGCTGTGGCTAGAGGCTTTTCTTCCACTGACAAGGAAACAAGATCTTACATAAAGCTTCAGTTAAATAGATACCATCCAAAGTGTGAACTTCAGAACAGAGTTGGAATGTTTAAAGGGGTTTCTCTGTCCTCCTGACCCCTCCTCTTTAAAATGAGAGGAGTAAGCTAATGGGTCCTTTTAGTGCTATTGTGCAATTCTGATGGCATGCTAGTGGTTTAAAAGCATGGAATGAAGCTGCCTGGCTTCAAATCTTGGCTCTGCTGCTTCTAAGTTGTGTGCCACTGAGTAATTTGCTTTACCTCTTTGTGCTACAGTTTCAGCATCTGGAAAAGTAGGGTAATAATAATATCTACCACCCATGGCTGTTGTGAGGATTTATTATGCCTAATACATGTGAAGTACCTGGCAGTTTTGGTAAACATTAGCTATCGTTATTTAGGCTATGTTAAGGAGAAGGCAATGGCACCCCACTCCAGTACTCTTGCCTGGAGAATCCCATGGATGGAGGAGCCTGGTAGGCTGCAGTCCATGGGGTCACTAAGAGTCAGACACGACTGAGTGACTTCACTTTCAGTTTTCACTTTCGTGCATTGGAGAAGGAAATGGCAATCCACTCCAGTGTTCTTGCCTGGAGAACCCCAGGTATGGGGGAGCCTGGTGGGCTGACGTCTATGGGGTCGCACAGAGTCGGACATGACTGAAGTGACTTAGCAGCAGCAGCAGCCTAAATAACCTGAATTATGCTTTATATTCTAATGATGGTTAGTGAATGAATAAATTAAAGCAAATGCTGATGATACTAGGTCTTGTCAACTTCACAGGGTCCCTGAATTCATGAAACAGTAGCTGTCATAGTATGGTATAAATGTCACTGTTACAGGGTTACCCCAGGAACCTGTAACCCCATGTCAGAATGGATTGCAAAGAAAAACGAAAGCTGATGGTCGGATGCCAGGTCTGGTTGTCCAACTCCCAGTTCAGTAAATGTTTACCAAATCCCTATTTGCCAAGCATGTGGGGCATGTGGAGATCAGCCCCAACTCCACATTCTTCAAGGACCTCAGAGCTTAATTTGCATATCGCTAGCATTTGAATTGAATTTGATGTCTTTAAGTGAGTTCGTGTCTTGTGTCTTCCCCTCCTTGGTGTAAAGGTGTGGATTCACATCTCTTGTGTCCTTAGGTTTCTGTTGGGTGCCTGGGCTAGAAGTCTTGCTCTCTAAGCCCTTTATCCACTGATTTATGGGTCTCTGAGAAAGAACCTTCTGTTGTGCTGGTTAATAATACAGTGCCCTCTTTATGGTGCCTAATGGTTTACAAGAATGCTTAAACGTGTCTTCACTCATTTGGTCTTTCAGTGACCCTGTGAGGACAGGAGGGTGCAGATTGAGATTCCCATTTTACAGTCGAGGGACTTGAGGTAAGAAGCCAGGCTGCCCATTTCACGTTGCCCTCCAGGCCTTCTGACTCCAAGTTCAGTGCTCTCGCCCTGCTGGCTCAGTGTCATTCACTTGCTGAACGCGTGGTGTGTGTCCGGTGCAGTTCTAGCCTGGAGCTGTGATGGTGGAGAGGTAGGTGAGGTCCTTGCTCTCATGCAGCTTCCATTCTATTGGCAGCAGCAGCAGAGGAAAGCGGTAAATGAATGGAAATAAGTACTCTGAAAACAGTAAAACAGTGTGTCCTAGAGAGTAACTTCTCCATGGCGGTGCTGCCACTTAAACTGGGTGGTCCAAGAAGGTTACTCTAAGATGATGACATTTTTGCTGAGATTTGTGGCCAGCCATTTGAAGATGGCAGAAGAGCAGGAGTAAAGCCTCTGAGGTAGGAATAAGGTTGGTAAATTCTGGGAACCAAAAGAAGACTCAGAGTGGCTGGAGCAAGTGGGCGTGTGGGGGATGGGTGGGGGTGAGGCTTCAGGTCGTTCAGGGCCTGTAGCCCAGAGCACGGAGGGAGGCTTTTATTCCAGAAGCAATGGGAAAGCATTGAAGGCTTTAAGAAGGAAGTGATATGATCTGTTTTGTGTTTTTTAAAACTCACTTTGGCCTCTGTGGCCCTTGAATTTTAAGAGGTATAAGAATGGCAGCCTGGACAGTCGCTCAGAGGCCAAGTGAGAGGTGATGGTGGCTTTCTAGGGTGTTGGCAGTAGAGATGGTGTGAGAGGATGGACTGGGGATGTGTCGTGGAGGTGACACCAGCGGGATGGTGGTTGAGGGCAAGGAATCATAGATGATTCCTGGGCTTTTGGCCTGAGCAATTAGGTAGATGTTGGTGGTGCCATCTGCCTTGAAAATGATAAGACAGCTTTTTGGTAAGGTGCCCTGTGTGGAAGAATTAGCTCTGGTTCCTGTGAACCCTTGGAGGAGCGGCACAAGGTATAAACATCCCACTTAGAGCCTCTGGGGAGGAGATCCTACGGGATAGACAGCCAGGTGTGTCTGTTTGAAGCCTCCCCCAGGACATCAGAAGCCCTACTTGTCTTGAAGTCTGGCTCTTTGCCAGCTTCTGGAGTGGCAGGTGCGGGCTGTGCCAGGGCAGTGCCCATCTGTTTCATTGCTGTTGGTGTTGCTGTCCTAACTCAAGATCTTTGCTGATGAAGGTTCCTGGGGGAAGGCTGGCCAGCTCTGGGAGACAGAATGGAATCACTTGTGAAGTTCAGTGCCTCAAATGGCCACAGTCTGCCTGCCAAAGTGGTTCTTTCTTGGCCATCGAATGACATTTCTAAAGTTTCAGAGCTTTTGATTTGGAAATCCCTTGAGAAGCTGTTGTGTTCTGCTAGAATTCCTAGAGCATCCTTGAATGGAGTATCTCTTCTGAGCAAGGGAATTTGAGCCTTCTTTTCATTTATGCTAATAACCGCCTCGGTAAATTTAGACTTCACAATGTTGTAGATTCAGCACTGTGAATAGTAAGACTAATAATTTACCACCTCCGCTTGTCTAGCTTTGTTTTCAGTTTAGAATGCTCTTTCCTCCACATTCTTGTGTACTAATGTTTAGTTAGTTGAGATCATATGGCACATATATTTTACCTAGTTTACAGATGAAGCATTGAGAGGGCATTCATTTTGGTCGATAATATTAGATACTTGGTAGGTGCAGGGCTAGGTAGATCCTTGTTGGTCCAAGGCTGTTCTGTATGATCAAGGCACCCATGTGCCCTGAGAGCTTATTAGAAATGTAGAATTTATGTCTAGATGTAGTCAACCAGTCTGCATTTTACCAAGACGTGCCCCAGGGTGTTTTCTGGGTACATTAAAGCTGGTGATGCACCTCTTCAGTAATAAGTCACAAAACTAGGACTTAACCAAACATAGGGGGTAGGCAATGGCACCCCACCCCAGTACTTTTGCCTGGAAAATCCCATGGACGGAGGAGCCTGGTGGGCTGTAGTCCATGGGGTCGCTGAGAGTCGGACACGGCTGGGCGACTTTGCTTTCACTTTTCACTTTCATGCATTGGAGAAGGAAATGGCAACCCACTCCAGTATTCTTGCCTGGAGAATCCCAGGGATGAGGGAGCCCAGTGGGCTGCCGTCTATGGGGTCGCACAGAGTCGGACACGACTGAAGCGACTTAGCAGCAGCAGCAAGGTTTGTATTACCATTATTTTCATGTTCGAAGGGAACAAAATAACACGAAGTGTCTATGACGTAAAAAATGTCAAACTTCCAAACACCGTTGGGACGCAACAGTCCACTACCAATTGTAAAAACCCCCGTTACTTCATAAAAATTTAATTGTTAACGTAAAATTAATTTGTTAATGTAACAAAACCATCTGTATTATGAGAACGTGTGAATTATCTGTTGTCATATCACATTTGTATTGAAAATATACGAGACCCCATGGTTTTTTAAACACACTGGACGAAATAAGGTTCTAAACGAAATAATATCAACAGGTCTCGGTTTAGACGTCATAGACGTTCCATACGGACATTGTCCTTATCGAGTGTAAATAACTAGGTTTACGACAGGAAAGAAATGTGTGGAACAGAGTAAATCAGGAGTATCGTCGGACCATTGACTCATGACACTACTTAGGGTAAAAGGTCTTCTCCTTTCATCTCCGTGTCTTTTCAGTCTATTGAATGGGTCCGGACGACTGAGGTCCAGGTGACGGGAAGGTCGGAGAGGAACAAGTAGACAAAAAGTCCACCCGTCATGGAGGGACTACAGAACAGTTTCCGGAAAGAAAGGGACAACATGGGCCCCCTGATTGAAGTTTACGACTACTTCCTTTTCACTGAAGTATCTTACTGACTTCTTTAGTCCCCCTTTTGGGAACCACAAACTCATATTAAGACCTACAGTCAATGAACTGACTGTCCGTAGTCTGTCTACTAGACTAATCACTCTATCCAATGGAGAGGGAGAAGAATCGAGATTGAGTCCGGACTTTGTACTTCGTCCATCCGTGACACTCGAACATAAGACTCAGTAAGTCCGGACTTGACGAAGAACTAAGACCACTATTGTAGTCATGGTTACTCCTCTTCGACCGAGTTCAGGATACGGTGGTCGACTGATTAACGTTTTCTAAGGGAAACAACTGCCTTAGCTCTCCCTGTCTGCTGGGTGGGATTTTCCTTTCAATATCCCCTTAGCTCCGCAATCTTAGAAAGAGTTCTTGATCAAAGCCTGTACCATCACAGGAAATTTTGGTGTGAAAAGGCAGTGGGATCTGGGTGGAGACGAATTATTCTGCCATTTGCTGTGTTACCCAAGGCAAATAACTCAGCCTCTCTGGCCCTCAGGATCTGTATAGTCAAAATGGACATGGGATCGTCTTCCAAGGCTCCTCCAGCGCTGCCTGAAAGACAGCTTTGAGTTGGGTAATCTTTTCCTTGTCCTTGGTGACTTGATGCAGTGCTTTCTCCCAGGCCTTCCAGGGTGGGGCTTTGAGAGCTCTGTCTTGGCAGTCAGAGATCCTTACCATCAGCTCATCTTATCAGCACAGACATCTGCATTGCTGCTTGGGATGTTCTTGTTTAAGGCTCAGTTAATCTTGGTGACACACTGTGTCTCCTCACTTTGTCACACTGATAGCAGATGGAGAGCTCTTCACACACAGGCACATCTATCTTTAGCATGCTGGTTTATTTAAATCATAGTTTGCATTAGAGAGC
The DNA here is from genome assembly GCA_006410635.1 of Cephalophus harveyi. Classification (NCBI taxonomy): domain Eukaryota; kingdom Metazoa; phylum Chordata; class Mammalia; order Artiodactyla; family Bovidae; genus Cephalophus; species Cephalophus harveyi. Next base: position 281,216 of record SJYT01050572.1, on the reverse strand, counting down.
ATCAGTGATAATTGTGGTGGGTGTGGTTTTATTTTTATAATTTTTGGCAAGATATTTGCAGCAGTTGCATTTTGTCATATTTGAACATAGTGTATAAATGGAAGTGGGTCCAAGTGAAGTAGAAATTGTAATAGATTCTTTGGAGCTGAGACTGGACATGCTGTTACCCACCCTGGGGTCCTTAACATCCCCTTCAGTACTGGTTTCTGGAAGGACTTGCTTTGAGGCTTTCATGTGTGATATAAATTAAACAGGCTAAAGCTCATAGTACTGTCTCCAGCAGCAGAGGGGACTGTAGTAATCATTACTTTATAACACATTTCAATAACCTAAGCAAAAAAGTCTAGCTAGTAAATCATAAAAGATTCCATCCAGATAAGATAAAACGTCAGCTTGAGTTACTTAAGATAACCACAAGAAGATAGTTCTTGGTGGAAATAGTTACTGGTTTTGCAAGGTCTGCAATAGCAGGACAGATTCTAGCCCAAAAAATACATGGTGCTTTTCTCTCCTTATTTCTTCAATTGTCAGCATTTTTAAAAAATATTTTCCCCCCCTGACTGTAATTTTCACTGAGGAAAAATGAGGAAAATCCTATAAAGATTAACTAAGATTCACCCAGAAATAACTACTGTTAAATCATCTTACTGTCCAAAGGAAAATGCATTCCTAAATGTGTTTTATCTCATGGATATGCAGTTCTTACCTATTTCCCTAATCATTGTTGTTTAGGCTGGTTTCAATACTTAATTCTATGAGTAATGCTACAGTGAACATCTTAAAGATTATCTTTGCATAAACTTGTATTTATGTTTCTGATGATGTTTTTAAAATTAAAACAATATTTTGGTTGCGGTGGGTTTTCTTTGCTGCTCACAAGCTTTCTCTAGTTGCCGAGAGTGGAGGCTCCTCTCTAGTTGGCGGCGCTCAGGCTTCTCACGGTGGTGGCGTCTTTTGTTGCAGAGCACAGCCTCTAGGCAGCGGGCTTTCATAGTTGCTGTATGCCACATGGAATCTTCCCGGACCAGGGATCAAACCCACGTCCTCTGCATTGGCAGGCGAATTCTCATCCATTGTACCACCAGGGAAGTCCAAGTTTTAAGTTTTTATTGAACTTATTACAGTATTGTTTCTGAGTTTTATGTTTTGGTTCTTTGACCTGGTGGCATGTGGGAACTTATTTCCCGGACCAGGGATTGAACCCGTACCTCCTGCAGTGGAAGGCGAAGTCTTAACCACTGGACCCCCAGGGAAGTCCCTTCGTGATTTCTGTAAACTGGATCCTTTCCTTGTTAAAAAAAAAAAAAAAACTGTAATTGTAAAGGCAGCCTCTTAGATAATGTTTTTAACAAGATAGTGTCTAAACAAAATTGAAAAGGCAGCCATTAATAGTTTAGTGGTGAGGGATTACCTTTAAAAAAGGTATTCTGATTCAGTTTCAGCTTACTGGTCCACTTGCAGATGTCTTTTCAGATAGTTGCTCTCAAAGTGTATTTCCAGTTTTGCATTTGGAGATGTTAATTTAACATTTCATAACCGTTTTTCCGTATTTTCATGTTTAGTAATTATGAACTAGTAAACTTTCCCTAGCAATGGGCACTGATGATGTTTCTGGCTTTTAATAATCACATATAGTGCTGTGGTGAGCATCTTTGCTTCTCTGCCAGCCTCATAAGAGAACAGTTCTAAATAAATTAGTTTAGGGAAAGTTAGAACTTTATGAAGTTCAAAAGGAAAACTGTACCTTTTCCTTCTTAAAATTTGATTAGGACCCTCTAAAAATATCTTAAAAAGCTTCATGAGATACAATTCACATACCATAGGTATCTTTTAATAACTTTTGTCAGCCTTCTTTGCTGTCTCCTTAATCTGTTTTTCTTTCTTCTTTTATTTAATTATTTGACTGCACCAGGTCTTAGTTGCAGTTCACAGGATCTCCGATCTTCGTTGTAGAATGCGGAATTTCTTAATTGTGGCGTGTGGGATCTAGTTTCCTGACCAGAGATTGAACCTGGCCCCCCTGCATTGAGAGCATGGAGTCTTAGCTACTGGACTATAGTAAAGTCCCTGTTTTTCTTTTTGATACAGAATTCCTTGTGAGTAGGACTCAGAACATGAGACTTTAACATTTAAACCCTTCATTCTCTGAATAGACTATTGGCTGGTGACATTAACCAGAAATACTGTATGTACGTTACCAGTTTTGTGCAGTGGATGAGCTGTGAGAGCAAGCATGTCTTTATGGAATCAGGCAGTGAACCATGATATTTTTGATGGACTTCCGGAGAGAAATTTTTTAAATGTAGCCAATTCATTATATTACTGAAACACCCTGTGATTTATGGGATATTCTGTTTGATCAGCTTTGGAATCTGTTTACTATAAAGGTAGCATATGGAGGCAGCTTCTCTAACATGAATGTACACACCAGAATCACTAGAGATGTTGATAATGGGACTCTGATTTTGAGGATTTTGATGGGATTAGATTCTAGATGTTAAACGAGGTGGGACGGGGGAGGATTTTAGGTGACACTCCTGATACAACATCCTAAATTCTGTTGAGTTGACACTGTGAGAGTTATTCCTTCTGAAACTCTTTTGGCTCTTCTGACTATGTCAAGAAGAGTATTTGGTTCCAGTCTTTCTTAACATGTGCTGAGTTCCCTTTCTAACCAAGGGGGCCTTAGGTAAGCGACAGTTCTGGGGCCTTAGGTAAGCTACAGTTATTTAGTTTGAATTTAGTAACACTGTTGTGCGTCCTTATATTTATTTTCAGTTACCTTCCATTTAGAAGTGATACTGGTTTTCTATTTATGGTAGTGATAGAAAATTTCTTATAAAAAGAAATGTGTGTTAAAAGTAGGTTTAATGCAAAACCTTAACTCAATAATAGTACAAGTAGTGTATGGATATGGCAAAAACTGTGAAGTCAGATGACTGAGATTTAGGACATGCTGGTGCAGAAAAAAGGCCATGAACTTTGGAGCCAGGTCGCCCTGGTTTCTGCTTACTTTGCTGCTGATTATCTCAGTCTGCCATGTTGCTTCTCTCTCCAGTCTCCAAGGTTTTTCACTCCCGTCAGTTGGGTCAGGGCAGAGGCACCTCCTGTAGGCCAGGCATCGTCGTGCTTGTCCTTCTCTGATCCTCACACAACCCCAAGTAGCCAGGCATTCATGATAGTCTCATTTTGCAGAGGAGGAAATAGGCTCAGAGAGGTGAGGGAACTTGCATGGAGTCCCAGAGCTGGGAATGGTTGGACTGGGTTTCAATCCCTGGTGTGTCTGAACCTCTTTTTTGTTATTCCAGGCCACCTCCCTCCTTCAAATACAGAATTTGTTGTGGCTCTCTGCCCAGGTACCTGGCTGTCTGATTAAAAGGACAAGTCATTGTGTACACTCATCATCACTACAACATTATTGACAATAGCCAAGAGGTGCAAGTAGCCCGCATGTCCATGGCCATATCAATGGATAAAGAAAATATGGTATATGCTACAATGGGATGTATTTAGCCTTATAAAAGACAGAGATCTTGTCACATGCTACAATACGGATGAACCATGAGGCTGAATGGTGGTTTCCAGGGGCTGGGGAGACAGGGAGGTGGGGAGTTGCTGTTTGATAGGTATAGAGTTTCAGTTTGGCAAGATGAAAAAGTTCTAGAGATCTGTTGCACAACACTGTGAATATCATTACTGAACTGTACACTTAAAACTGGTTGTGAAGGTACATTTTATAATATGTGGGGCTTTTTTTCTTTTAACCACAGTTAAAATTTTCTTAAAAGTTAAAAAAAAAAAAGTGCCATTGGTCAGAAGGCAATCTTTTTTTTCTTCCATTTAGGAAACTCTCAAGCATACATAAAAATAGAATAGTGTAATGAACCATGAACCCATTACCCAGCTCCAGCAGTTACCAGCACATGGCAGTTCTGGTTCACCTGTGACCTTTTATCCACCCCACTGACCTCACCCATGATTATTTTGGTTCCAGACAGCATGTCACTTTTATCTGAAAATGCTTTTGTGTGTATCTCTTAAGAGTAAGAACCTTCTTTAAAAAATACTGTTTTTACACCTAAAAAGTAATGATAGTTCCTTAACATCATCTGATGTTCAGGGTTCGAAGTTTCTTGATGGTCTCATATATTTTTAATAATTAGCTTGTTCAAATCAAGATCCAGAAAAGGGTCCTACTCAAGGACCACAAGTTGTATTTGGTTGATTAAGTTTCTGACATCACAGTATAAATTTTAAGCGGAGAGACTTTCATTTCTTTGCTGGATCAGTACATGGAACAAGAAGTTCCTGGCAGGCAGGCTCTTCCAGCTTTATAGCTTAGTGGTAGTTCAGAGCATTAGCTCTGAATGTCAGGGTCCTGTGGATGGTGGGTGCCCTGTGGGTGAGAGGATAGATGGTATAGCCAGGAGGGTGGGTAAGACCGTGCCCTCTGTCAAAAGGACATGCATAGCCTTTAAACCTCGAGCAGTAGCTTCTACTAAGAACCCTCACATATAGTTAAAGGTATATTCATTCGCGTTGTATGCTCAGTCATGTCTGACTCTGCAATGCTATGGACTATAGCCCACCAGGCTCCTCTGTCCATGGAATTTTCCAGGCAAGAATCCTGGAGTATTCTTTTCCTCCTTCAGGGGATCTTCTAGACCCAGGGATCAAACCCTCATCTCTTGCATCTCCTTCGTTGGCAGGCAGAGTCTTTACCGTTGAGCCACCTGGGAAGCCCAATGTTCAGAACCTTCACTGCAGCATTTTTTGCACTAACCAAAAACTTTTGCAAAGACCAAAAACTGTTGGAGTTTCCCTCAGTGGGGAACTGACCAAATACATTATCAGGCAACAGTACTGTGGAATCTAAGCAGCTACTTAAAAGGTGGGGACGGGGTGAGGGTTGGAGGAATGGGACGTTTCTCCAAGATCTATAAAGTAAGATAGAGAATGATGATACATACTTACTTACACCTCAATTTTAAAAGTGGGGAAGCAATGTTTATGTTAAGATATATTAAGCATGAATATATCATATATTAATGTTTGCATATGCAAACATTAGGAGGAAGATTTATTTGTTCTCTGTATATACAACTTGAATTGTTTTAATCTCTGCATATATTGATACACATGTATATGCATGTGTATATGTTTAGTAAGTTTAGAGTTTTTCAATAAGACAAACCTGGTTTTAAATCCTGACTGTACCATTTAACTGCTGTGACCTTGAGCCAATAAATTTCTCTGAGCCTCCCATCCTTGTTTTTAAAATAAGGTTAATACCTATTCCTCAAAAGGTGATTTTGAGGATTAGAAGAGGTATATACATTAAGTGCTTAATGAGTCGTGACTATTGAATACAAGGAAGCCCCAGACCCACGTTGATTCTGAATTAGTGTCCCCTAGACTTGAATATATTTTTTATGAATGTTTTGGTTTCTTTGCCTCTTTTCCCCACTAGATAAGTGCTTTCTTTGTTTGCCTGTTGGGGTCATCAAATGACGGAGCTCATGGCGGCAATTTGAATTCGGGGCAGGCATTTATGTAATCATGTTTCTTGTCTGTGACCTTTCTAGGTTTCTTTCCAGATAAGTAGTCTGTCATTTTAAGACACATAAGCTGAAACCAAGGTACTAGACCGTTTTCCCCCAAAGAAAAAATGTTTTTATTGCCATCTCCCTGCATGATTATAAGAAACAAAATATACGCACTTATCACAAAGGCCAAAGAAAGCAAAAACAGTAATTTGCAAGCTCACCCCCAGAGATCAATATTATTTGCCTTTCTTGAGGGTTTATTCTGCATCTTGGACTAGACTGAGCATTTAACATTTATTAGCTTACTTAGTCCTTATAACAGTTCTTTATGGTAGGTGTTGTTACTAATTCCATTTTATAGAAGAAACTATGACACTATAACTTTCTCGAGATGTTATAGCTGAGTGGCAGAGCAGAATTTCAAATCCTGATCTGCTGAATCTTCAAGTTCATGCTTGAATGGTGTGTCTTGTCTTTGCAGTTTCCTTCACATCTGCCTCTGCACTTGTGCATGCACATGTAGACATAAATTGCATCATAGTAACTGTCCTGTTGGGTAGCCTGCTCTTTCCCTCCCAACAAGATGTCAGGAACATCTTCCCTTGTGTAAGTAGCTAGAGGTTTATTACCATTCTTAATGATTGCATAATTTCCCATTGTAGAGATATGTCATAATCTAACCAGTTCCTTATCAAGGAGTGTTTAAGGGGTCAGAGATGCAGTTGAGATAAACATAAAGGTGTATGTACATCTTGCACATGTATTCAGTTATTCACTGATGGCCTTAAAATAGTAGCAAAAAATGGAGTTGCTGTTTCAAGGGAGTATTACATTTCAAGTATTGCATTTCAACGTTTATATATATATATATATATATATTTTTTTTTTTTTTAAGCATGTGTGACATACAGGATCTTAGTTCCCCAACCAGGGTTTGAATCCATGCCCCCTGCAGTGGATGTGTGGGATCTTAACCATTGGACTGTCATGGAAATCCCTTAGGTTTTTTGATATTGATTGCTCAAATGCCCTTAAATAATTTGTGCCGGTTTGAAATGCTGTGGCTCATATTACTGTAAGAGATAGTTTGAAAGTGTTTAGGTAGAGCACTCAACTGTTTGGCTTACAAAAAATGATTCCTTTATGTTTATAAACAGTGCCTATAATAAATAACAGAATATATATTATTAGTCTGATATTTTGATGTCTTTGTTCTGAATGCCTTTTATGGCTGAGGCTACACAACACGTAACATTGACATTAGAACGTTAAAGACTCCATGGCTGTAGACCTCAAAGAAGCTCTTTTATGACACTTCCCCGTGAAGTGGGAACAAGTAGCTTTATTCCTAGGGCCCTTGTTCATTAGTTAAAACATTCTATTACGTTATGTTTGTGGTGGTCAGTGAAAGTGGATAGATGAAAGGAAAATGAGTTTTAACATCTGGATATAGTTTAGTTAATTTCACAAAAATTTTCCATCTTTTTTCCTCCCCTAATTTGATTTTAAAACTGGGTAATATATTTACATGATTCAAGAGGTATAAAAGGAGGATATACACTGTAAAGCCTCCCTTCGGCTCTTGGCCTTTAGCTACCCAGCTCTTTTCCCTACAGGCAACCAGTGTTGCTATCTGGCTCTTGCGTATTCTTCCAGATATATTTTATGTACATAGAAGCAGATATAAAACTATTCTCTCAACATAGATTCCATGTCCTTTTAAAAGTTCTCCAGGCAGGGATGTTATTTTTTCAATTGGAGATGAATGATCTTGTTTTGAAAATTGTGTAATTCCCATTTTGATAACTGGCCGTCATGGGAACCAGAGACCCAGAGTTGAGCTTGCTCTCTTGATATTGGTTCAGGGATTGGCAAACAAGGAGTCCTGATCCTTCAGAACAATTAGCAGCAGTTGCGAAATAAAGTCCTGTTGATGGTGATGAGGTGGATACAGAGTAGAAACAGCTGCTTCCCCTGAGAGAAAGCTGCACACAGACTTGGTTTGGGCTGGTTAATAGGGTGTCACTTTTATCTTCTTGTCTGAGTGTTGCGGTGCTTTTCTGCTGGACTCTGTGATCTGTGGCTTGGGTTGCCTTTCAGACGCTCTGAGTCCTTGAACTCCAGGCCAGGCAGTTGGCAGGTGTTTACCTGATCTGACCTTAGAGAACACTTCGTTGGAATGCATTCATTAAAGGTGTATTAGTATGCACTGTGTACCCACAGGGTACCCCTCCTTGCAGGGCTGTTCCTCCAAGGAACAGTGAATTGCCCAGTGAATTGCCAGACCTTTATTTTTTTCCCATTTAAAAATACCACATGCTTGTTAGAGAAAATTTGGAAAATGTAGAAAGGTTGAGGGAGCAGGGAAAATCTATATGCAGTCCCATCTCACAGAGTGGACCACTACTGCTGTTTTGAAGTGTGTCTTATTTTTATACAATTGTGATTGCTTGTATTTAATTTTGTAAACTGCTTTTTCATTTATGCTAAGCATATTCCATGTCATTACAGAGCCTTGGTAAGTGTCACTTAAAAAGATGGACTAGCATGACAAGGGCTTCCCAGGTGTCAGTGGTAAAGAATCCACCTACCATTGCAGGAGGCACAGGAAATACAAAGGACATGGGTTTGATTCCTGGGTCAGGAAGATGCCCTGAAGTAGGAAATGGCAACCTGCTCAAGTATTCTTGCCTGGAAAACTCCATGGACAGAGGAGCCTGGTGGGCTACAGTCCACCGGGTCACAAAGAGTCGGACACGACTGAGCGTGCATACATAAATTTGGTCATAGACAGAGATGCCTACAGGAGCCAGGCAGGAAGTGTAAATGAGCAAAGCATGCTGGGTGTGAGACAGTAGGAAGTGTGGGTTGGGGAGGATTGGGTGGCTGGGCCCATCATTGGGTGGCTGAGCTGTCATTCAGCTCCCATTGCTGGCACTTGGGGCCTGGGCCAGGGGCCATCAGGATATTCCCATTCTTCCAGAGAAGCAGAAATCCTGTCTGTTTTAATGTGAAATTGCTATTGGTTTTTTGTTTTAGTTTTTTTTTTTTTTTTCCCAGAAATCTTAAACATTCAGAGAATAATATAGGAAGCAGAATTGACAGTTGTTATTGTTTTCTCTTACTTGCTTCAAGCCTCATAACCTGCTTCTATTTGTTTTTAAGAGAAATGATAAAGTATTACAGATAAAATTAAAAAATTCTTTACATTTCTTGTTCCATTCTCTACATTTTACTCTGTCCAGTTTTAGCAGGCACTGTCATAAATTATTGTATATCCTTCTGTTCCATTTTTGGGGATACTTACATATATATAAGGAGAAGGAAATGGCAACCCACTCCAGTGTTCTTGCCTGGAGAATCCCAGGGACGGGGGAGCCTGATGGGCTGCCGTCTATGGGGTCGCACAGAGTCGGACACGACTGAAGCGACTTAGCAGCAGCAGCAGGAATAATTTAGGAGAAGGCAGTGGCACCCCATTCCAGTACTCTTGCCTGGAAAATCCCATGGATGGAGGAGCCTGGTGGACTGCAGTCCATGGGGTCGCTAAGAGTCTGACATGACTCAGCGACTTCACTTTCACTTTTCACTTTCATGCATTGGAGAAGGAAATGGCAACCCACTCCAGTGTTCTTGCCTGGAGAATCCCAGGGACTGGGGAGCCTGGTGGGCTGCTGACTATGGGGCTGCACAGAGTTGGACACGACTGAAGTGACTTAGCAGCAGCAGCACATATATATAAATGCAAATCCATGAACATATTGTTTTCTAATTTTTTAGTCATAATTGTCATTCTGCAGCTTGCTTTTTCACTCAACCTGTTTGTTTTCTTTCTTTAAAAAAAAAAAAAAAATTTATTTGGCTGTGCCAGGTCTTAGTTGGCATGGGAAATCTTTATAGTTACAACATGTGGGATCTAGTTTCCTGACTAGGGGTCAAACCTGGGCCCCCAGTGTTGGGAGCACAGAGTTTTAGTTACTGGACCATGAGGAAAGTCTCAACCTGTTTATTTATTAATGTAAATATATGTAGCTAATTAAGAGTTGACAGACTTTTTCTATGACAGCTCAGGATTTTAGGTTTTGTGGGCCGCACCGTCTCTGCTACAGCTACTCAGCTCTGCTATTCTATAGCTAATGCAGCCATAGATAATATGTAAGCAAAGGGGTACGGTTGTGTTCCAATAAAACTTTATTTACAAAAACTGGCTGTGGGCTGGATTTGGCCTGTGGGCTGTCATTTGCTGACTCCTGCTCCAATTTATTCCTTTTAAATACTGAATAGTATAATATGTGTAGCATGAATGTTGGAGAAGGCAATGGCACCCCACTCCAGTACCCTTGCCTGGAAAATCCCATGGATGGAGGAGCCTGGTAGGCTGCAGTCCATGGGGTCGCTAAGAGTCAGACACGACTGAGCGACTTCACTTTCACTTTTCACTTTCCTGCATTGGAGAAGGAAATGGCAACCCACTCCAATGTTCTTGCCTGGAGAATCCCAGGGATGGGGGAGCCTGGTGGGCTGCCGTCTATGGGGTCGCACAGAGTCGGACACGACTGAAGCGACTCAGCAGCAGCAGCAGCAGCAGCAGCAGCAGCATGAATGTACGATCTTTTATTTTTTAGTTCCTCTATAAATGGATGATTAGGTTTCCAGTTTTCTACTATTGTAGCAGTGCTGCAGGAAGCATCCTTTTCTGTGTTTCCTTGTGCGTATGTGCAAAGGTTTTTCACCAAGGCATATACAGATATAGAGGTAGAAATGCTGGTTGTTTTTTTTTAAAAAAAAAAACAATGGTTGGGCCAAATAAAAATGGCTTCAGGTAGAATGTGACCAGTTTGTGACCTGTGTTCTAGAATCTCTATAGGAAGCCAATAGTTTTGATCATCCAAATCCACACCTAGTTCTAGAATTTGTTGTGGACTCCTGGACAGCACAGGTGAGAGGGTGTGAATCCAAACACGAAAGATTCTGGAAGAGAGTGGTTGCCCTGAGAAATGTGCAACTGATTTCCTCAGCGGACAAAAGAGAGATGAAGTTGGACAAAGACTCAGTTTTTCACGTGTAGTAGCCATTCTAATGGTGGTTGTTAACAATGGGATGACAAGTTCAAGCAGAGGAGGTGTTCGGGATAAAGATGCTGAGCTGCTGACCTGTGGTTTCTCCTTTCCTGGCAATGCTGTGAGTTCCTTTAAAGATTTATCACTGTAATTAGACCAGAAGAAGGAGGAGGAAGGTAATAAAGACTATCAGGGCATCCTTCCAAGAAAACCCTCTCCTTTGAGGAGGACCCACAGCAAGATTTTAAGCTCTGGTGGCAGGAAATTAAATTAGTCCATCTTCCTGAAGTAATATGTCGGTAGTACATGACTAGTTCAGCCAAGCTCAGTGAGTTCAGAAAAGAAATGATGTTCTGTGTTCCAAGTCAAGGAGATTTAATTAAGTGGACTCAGACTTTGGGAATTCCTTCTTTTTAAAAGCTTTTTAAGGTTACTGTGGGTCATTATCATTCCTTTGTTTTTATTGTTTTGGAGAACTCAAAAATATACAGGGCTGTAACAGAAGCAGCTGAACGTCAACATCTGCATGAAAGCCTGCTGCAGGCTTTTTAGTTTTATTAGAGAGGCTTGGGGTCACGTTGTTTTCATAGGTAAAACCTCTCCCCAGGTATGAAATGCAGAAGAATCGGTCCTCTCCAGGGACCTGTTCCCCACCCCCCTCTTGTGTTTCTTATTCCTTGGAGTCTCAGCTCTTGTCTAACCATCCCACGTGCTACAGAAGAAGCCTCCCCAAAGGAGGCTCTGGGGCCTGGGGTTCGTGCTTGGCACCTAGAGAGCTTTTAGGCCTCTGTTGAAGTGGAGGGAGAGACAGGCAAGGGATCAGCCATGGCTGTAGCTTGGGGGCCATTCCCCTGGAAAAGAAAAGGAGACGTAGTAACCTGGCCATTCTGATATCTGATTCAAAGCATCCGGTGAAATTCTAGTAGCTTCTAGAAGGTGATGAATGAAAGGCTGCCTTTTACATAGTTTTCTTTAAATGACTTGATATTTACTTTTAACTGGACATTCCCTGGAGAAGGAAATGGCAGCCCACTGCAGTATTCTTGCCTGGAGAATCCCATGGACAGAAGAGCGCGGCAGGCTACTGTCCATGGGGTCGCAAGAGTCAGACGCAACTTAGCGACTAAACTGCAAACTACCACAGTTGAACATTGATTAGGTATTTGGATCTCAGTTTGAACTGATTGTTTTTTTTAAGGATGATGACTACAAATTGAACAAGAGAAAATATTAGTCTAGTGATATTTAATGCATAAAATTAGGCTTCCCTGGTGGCTCAGCAATAAGGAAGCCACCTGCAATGTTGGAGACCGCCTGCAATGCTGGAGACACAGGTTCAATCCCTGGGTCGGGAGGATCCCCAGAAGAAGGAAATGGCAACGCACTCCAGTTTTCTTGCCTGGAAAATCTCATGGACAGAAGAGCCTGGTGGGCTACAGTCCACAGGGTCACCAGAGTCAGACACGACTTAATGACTAAACCACCACCATCACCACCAGTAATCTTCAGAATGCCCCTCTGACAAGGGTTTTGGATGCAATTGTTTTAGCTTTTTTTTTTTTTTTTTTCCTTTTTTGCATGCCGTGGCATGTGAGCAAAAGTTCCCCCACCAAGGATTGAACCTGTACTCCCTGCAGTGGAAGTGCTGAGTCTTAACCTCTAGACTGCCAGGGGAGTCCCTATGTTAGTTGATTTTAATCTGACTATTTTAGTTCACAAAGTATTTCCACCTTTATAAGTAACTGTTAGTCTGACAATCATCCAAAATGAAGGAGAATTATCCCTGTTTTACAGATCTTACAAAAACACTGATGCAGGGAGGCTAAGAGGTCTTGTGGTTCTTCATTCTTAGAAAACATTATTTTATTACATGTAGCAATTAGAATTATGAAAAGTAACTTCTCCTGTTTCCATGTGCTTACTTACCGACAGAACAATTTTTTATGAAAGATCAATGAAGGAACATAACAACTCTGTATTTATTAATTGGCAGCATATATTCCTAGAGTGACTCATTACAGCTTCACATTTTTCCGCCTTTTGTTGGCAAGGAATAGGTCAGTCTCACAACTCAATGAGTACTGTAATTCGTGTTCTAAGTATCTATCAAAATTACAAATGCATATATCCTGTGATCCAGATAGATTTTTTTTCCCCATACATGAAAGGATGTGGTCCTAGGTTTTTCATAGTAAAATATCAGAAACAGCTTAAGTGCTAGGGTAATGGTTAAATAAATTACAATGCCTTCATACCGAGGGATGTTTTACTGCTGTCGTAAAGGACAGGGCAGCTCTGCATTTACTGAGGCGAACAAACTCCAAGATAGGTTGTTAAGTAAAAAAAAAAGCAAGCTGCAGGACACTGCGTATTGTATATTACATACTATGCTTGTGTAAAAAAGGAGAGGATAGTGTGCACTCATACATAGAGCTTGCTATGCATAAACTTATTCAGGAAAATTAAAAATCTAATAATACTTGCCTTGTAAGCAAGGAAGTAGTTGGCTGGAGAACAGGTAAGGGAGAGGGACCTGTCAGCAAAGGACCTTTTGAATCAAGAATCATGTGAATTACCTGTTTGTTTTTAATTTTAAAAATATATATTTAAAAATAATTTTTGTTTAAAAAATTATTTTATTTGTTTGCTTATTTTTGGCTGTGCTGGGTCTTTGTTGCTGCGAGGCCCTTCTCCACTTGCTGCGAGCGCAGGCTTCTCATGATGCTGGCCTTTCCTGTTGTGGAGCACAGGCTCTAGGCGCATGGACTTTGGTAACAGGGCTCAGCAGTTGCGGCTCTCAGGCCCTAGGATGTGGGCTCAGTAGTTGTGGCATATGGGCTTTGTTGCTCTGTGGCATGTGGAATCTTCCCAGACCAGAGATCAAACCCGTGTCCCCTGCATTGGCAGGCAGATTCTTATCCATTGCGCCACCAGGGAAGTCAGAATTATCTGTTTTTTTAAAAACCCTTGGTTTGAGGTTTTGGGGAGTTTAACGTCATCATATGAATCTCTTTGCTCTGATTTGCTTGCTCCCTACCCCTTCCCAAAGAACCCATTTAATCATCCTTTCTTCTGCTCCATGAGTTTTTAGCACCAAATGAAGTTCTTTTTTGTTTTTACTTAAAAATTTCTTAACATCTATTTTCTTATTTGCATTCAAATTTAAATTTATTGACTGGATAAGTGCTTTCTATGTGATGCATTATCCCACATCCTTGTTTATTAGAACACATTTTGCACAAGCCATAGTTGATTTTAGAATGGAAAAGTGTTAGTACAAGATAGGAAATTCAAACAGTACTAATGAGTGTATAGTGAAACGTGCTTTTTTTCTTTCTCTACATCTCTGAGTATCCTCTGGCCCATAGTTCCCCTCCCACGGTTGCCACCGTTACCACTTTTACATGTATGCTTCTAATATTGTAGCATGCATATGTAAACTGTGCTATAGACACTGTTCCTCATCCAGGTTTTTTCACTTAACAGCATATCTTGGTTTAGGATTATGTTTAGATTAGCACATTCTTTTTAGCAACTGCACAGGATTCCACTGTATATATTAAATTTATTTTATCAGCCCCCTCATGATGGGAATTGGGGTTGTCCACAATCAATTGCTACCACAAATGATGCCACAACAGATATCCTTCTATCTGTAGGATAAATTCTTAGAAATACAACTGCTAGATCAAAGGGGCTTTGTATTTTAAATTTAGATAGATAGCTCCAAATGGCTCTATGCAGAGGTTCTGGTAGTTCCATAGCATATAAGGTTACTTGGGCTTTTATAAAGCTTCCAGCCACCTCAACCTGTATTATAGGATAAAATATACATTGAAGAGTGGACAAGCTAGTTGACACTGTTGATGGAGTAGGGTTTTTATTTTTCCCTCTGCAACTGGTTAAGATCCCATGAGGAAATAGCCATTTGTAGTAGTTATTAAGTATGGCAGTCAGAAGGTTGGCTAGATGGAGGTGACCTGGGTGTGTAATCAGCCCCCAGTGACAACTGTACTGTCTGTGCTTACTTTTTTTTTTTTTTCCCTCCCCCTAGGACCCTAGCATCCTGAGATATTTTTGGATTCATAGCCTTTAAGAGTGACCTGGTCAGAGGTCATCATGTCAAAGCTGAAAAGCTCAGAATCAGTCCGGGTGGTGGTTCGCTGTAGGCCCATGAATGGCAAGGAAAAGGCTGCTTCATACGACAAGGTGGTGGATGTGGACGTGAAGCTAGGGCAGGTATCTGTCAAGAACCCCAAGGGAGTGGCCCATGAAATGCCCAAGACCTTCACTTTTGATGCTGTCTACGACTGGAACGCCAAACAGTTTGAACTCTATGATGAGACCTTCAGACCGCTGGTGGACTCTGTCCTTCAGGGTTTCAATGGGACAATTTTTGCCTATGGACAGACGGGGACTGGGAAAACCTACACGATGGAAGGAGTCCGGGGTGACCCTGAAAAACGAGGAGTCATCCCTAACTCGTTTGATCACATCTTCACCCATATCTCTCGATCCCAGAATCAACAGTACTTGGTCAGGGCTTCTTACTTGGAGATCTACCAGGAGGAGATCCGAGACCTGCTTTCCAAGGATCAGACCAAAAGGCTCGAGCTCAAAGAGAGGCCTGACACCGGGGTGTACGTGAAAGACCTGTCTTCCTTTGTTACCAAGAGCGTGAAGGAAATAGAGCATGTGATGAACGTGGGGAACCAGAACCGTTCTGTTGGGGCCACCAACATGAATGAGCACAGTTCCCGTTCACATGCAATTTTTGTCATCACCATCGAATGCAGTGAGGTGGGCCTCGACGGTGAAAACCACATCCGGGTAGGGAAACTGAACCTTGTAGATCTTGCTGGCAGTGAACGGCAGGCCAAGACCGGTGCGCAAGGGGAAAGACTGAAGGAAGCAACCAAGATCAACCTGTCCCTTTCGGCCTTGGGTAATGTCATTTCTGCCCTGGTGGATGGAAAAAGCACTCATATTCCATATCGGGACTCCAAGCTTACCAGGCTCCTCCAGGATTCTCTTGGTGGCAATGCTAAAACTGTGATGGTGGCCAATGTGGGGCCCGCCTCTTACAATGTAGAAGAGACCCTCACCACTCTCAGATATGCCAACCGTGCCAAAAACATTAAGAACAAGCCAAGGGTCAACGAGGACCCTAAGGACGCCCTTCTCCGAGAATTCCAGGAAGAGATTGCTCGGCTCAAGGCCCAGCTAGAGAAACGGTCCATTGGCAGAAGGAAGAGGCGAGAGAAGCGGAGGGGGGTTGGGGGTGGGGAAGAGGAGGAGGAGGAGGGAGAAGAGGGGGAGGAGGAAGGGGATGACAAGGATGATTATTGGCGGGAACAGCAAGAGAAACTGGAGATCGAGAAGCGGGCCATTGTTGAGGACCACAGCTTGGTTGCAGAGGAAAAGAAGAGGCTGCTGAAGGAGAAGGAGAAAAAGATGGAGGATCTGCGGCGGGAGAAGGATGCTGCTGAGGTGCTCGGGGCCAAAATCAAGGTACTGTACCCTGCCTTAGGGCCGTTCTTTTTTTGTTCTAATTTTTTTGTTTAATCAAAAAAATGCTATGAGGAATGATGTTGATATTCAGTGCCCAAGGGCTTCCCTAGTAGCTCAGCTGGTAAAGAATCCGCCTGCAATATAGGAGACACCAGTTTGATTCCTGAGTCAGGAAGATCCCCTGGAGAAGGGATAAGCTATCCACTCTAGTATTCATGGGTTTACCTGGTGGCTCAGATGGTAAAGAATCCACCTGCAAAGCAGGAGACTTGGGTTCAATCCCTGGGTTGGGAAGATCCCCTGGAGGAGGGCATGGCAACCCATTCCAGTATTCTTGCCTGGAGAATCTTTGACAGTAATATCCATGTACCCCTCTCCCTCCCCCAGTATAAGAAACAGAGTAGCATCTGTATCTTTACAAGCTCTTTGTGCGCCTACCTCCCCAGAGGTAACTGTTACCTTGGATTTGGTGTTTATTCTTTCTTTGCTTTTCTTTATAGTTTACCCAAATGTGTATATATGTATATATATATATATATATATATATATATATATAAGAGATCATTTTGTGCATGCTCAGTCGCTTCAGTCATGTCCGACTGTGTTACCCTGTGGACTGTAGCCCACCCGGTTCCTCTGTCCATGGGATTCTCCAGACAAGAATACTGGAGTGGGTTGCTGTGCCTTCCTCCAGGGGATCTTCCTGACCCAGGGACTGAACCCGCATCTCCTGCGTCTCCTGAATTGCAGGCAGATTCTTTACCCACTAAGCCACCTGTTCAGTTCAGTTCAGTTGCTCAGTCATGTCTGACTCTTTGCAACCCCATGAATTGCAGCACACCAGGCCTCCCTGTCCATCACCAACTCCCGGAGTTCACTCAGATTCACGTCCATCGAGTCAGTGATGCCATCCAGCCATCTCATCCTCTGTCGTCCCCTTTTCCTCCTGCCCCCAATCCCTCCCAGCCTCAGAGTCTTTTCCAATGAGTCAACTCTTCACATGAGGTGGCTAAAGTATTGGAGTTTCAGCTTTAGTATCAGTCCTTCCAATGAACACCCAGGACTGATCTCCTTTAGGATGCACTGGTTGGATCTTCTTGCAGTCCAAGGGACTCTCAAGAGTCTTCTCCAACACCACAGTTCAAAAGCATCAGTTCTTCGGTGCTCAGCTTTCTTCACAGTCCAATTGAACACCCAGGACTGATCTCCTTTAGGATGCACTGGTTGGATCTTCTTGCAGTCCAAGGGACTCTCAAGAGTCTTCTCCAACACCACAGTTCAAAAGCATCAGTTCTTCGGTGCTCAGCTTTCTTCACAGTCCAACTCTCACATCCATACATGACCACTGGAAAAACCAGAGCCTTGACTAGATGGACCTTTGTTGACAAAGTAATGTCTCTGCTTTTTAATATGCTATCTAGGTTGGTCATAACTTTTCTTCCAAGGAGTAAGCATCTTTTAATTTCATGGCTGCAGTCACCATCTGCAGTGATTTTGGAGCCCCTAAAAATAAAGTCTGTCACTGTTTCCACTGTTTCCCCATCTGTTACCCATGAAGTGATGGGACCAGATGCCATGATCTTAGTTTTCTGAATGTTGAGCTTTAAGCCAACTTTTTCAGTCTCCTCTTTCACTTTCATCAAGAGGCTTTTGAGTT
Source organism: Cephalophus harveyi (assembly GCA_006410635.1). NCBI lineage: Eukaryota > Metazoa > Chordata > Mammalia > Artiodactyla > Bovidae > Cephalophus > Cephalophus harveyi. Next base: position 263,442 of record SJYT01050572.1, on the reverse strand, counting down.
CCTCTTCACTTTCTGGGTGAGTGTGGTGTCATCTGCATAAGGGTGGTGTCATCTGCATATCTGAGGTTATTGATATTTCTCCCAGCAATCTTGATTCCAGCTTGTGCTTCTTCCAGCCCAACGTTTCTCATGATGTACTCTGCATAAAGATCTTTTTAGTTTCACATAATTTTTAACTTTCGTATCAGTTGAATTCCACTGCTGTGATCTACTTTTATTTGCTAAATGTTGTGTTAATGAAATTTATCCATTTCGATGCCTGGAACTGTGATTCATTCATACTCCTCTGAGATTTCCATGGCATTCCATTCTCCTGATAGTGTGGGTTGTTTTAGTTTTCTTGCCCTGAATTCCTTGTTCTTGACTCGAGGAGAACTTGTGTGGGTGAGAGTTTCTTGCTTGACACCATCAGGTCTTAGGGTGTGTATAGCTTCAACTTCACCAGACAACAACATGTAGCTTTCTCACGTGGTCATGTGTGTTGATGCTTCTACCAGGGCGGGTGTGAGTCCTGGTTGTTCCCCATCCTTACCAACACTTGTGATTAGCAGCCTTGAATTTTTGTCTGTCTGGTAGATAAATAATGGTGTCTGCTTGTGGTTTTCCTATGCAGGGTGCCTGATTAAGCAAGATCACCCCCTGGGTGCTCCCTTGCAGCCAGACCCTGTGTGCCAGTGGCTGAGTAGAATTCTGAGTGAGGAGGTGCCCGTGTGTTGCCTGTTCTTTCTGGCACCAATTCCCTTGGGTGCTTGGACTCTGGGCCGCCAAAGAGCTTTCCTGGCAGAGGAGAGCACAGCGCTGTCTGTGGAAAACTGAGGATGACCACTGCTTGACGACATGCCAGAATTACTTTGAAGCATTGGGTTCTGTCTTGTGTTTATGCAGACTTTGATTTCTACTCTTAAATCGTGTCTATGTTTATTAATTTTTAAAAAAATGACAAAGTGATCTCTTTCCTGCCTCCCCCTACCATGTGAAGCTGTACTTTATCTGTGGCATCATAGTAGCCCTTTCACAGAGCTGGGTCCTGTTTGACTTTGGAGGTAGAGATCCTTTGTAGGACTCTCAAGACCTGGTGTGAAAATGGAGTCACATACAACACAATTAGGAAGTAACTGTGTTCTGGGGAGGGGCTTACTATGGGGTTCTGTTATGTCACTTTACCCTTCCTGACTCCTACACTGTGTAACTGGGTATGCTTGTGTTTGATCTGCATGTGGTATTTTTAAAGATCATGGCTTTTATTCAAGCCCAGGAGCACCTAGACTCTAAACAACCCAGGGTAGTCGGGCAACTCTCAGAAGCCGAGTATGGCCAGACTCAGCATCACCTCAAGGTCGCTGGACCTCTTACATGTTTTATTTATGGGAGAATGACATGACATCTGTCTTTCTCAATCCCTGGATGATATACAGTCATAGGACAAAAGAATTTTAGAGCTGGAAGGGAGTGTGTTGGAGGTGGTGGTTACTAATCAGTCCAGCCTTTTCGTTTTGAAAGAAGAGGAAAGTCTCAGGGGCTGAAACGTGACAGCAGGGGTAGAAGTTTCTGTAAAGCAAGGTTGCGGAGTTTTCGGAGCCCAGGCTTCTCAGGTGCAAATCATTCCCCTGCTTCAGCCCTCATCTGAATGCTGAAGGTCTTCAGTCTGCATGGTTAGCCCAGAGCTGTCTCCTAGCATCCCAGCTGATAGCCTCTGCCTGCTGGGTATTTGCACGGAGATGCCCAGGGCCACGCAGAGCCTGCTTCGGCCTGCCTTGCCTCAGTCTAGCGAGACTCCTTCCTAGGAATTATCATTGCCAGCTGCCACTCTCTCCCCCACGGTCTCTGAATCCTGCCTCTCTCGGACCCATCCACTTTGCTCTCCCAACCTCTCCTGCCCCAGCTCAGGCCTGAAACCTTAAAACAGCCTCCTGTCTGCTCTCACTCCACCCAGCCTGCCCTTTTCCAGTTATTCTTCTGTTGCAGGGGAGCTTTGTTTCTAAAACACAGGTCTGGTTATGTATCCTAACGCTCAAAGGACACGTCAGTGGTTCCTGCAGTTCTCAGGGTCAAGCTTAGTCTCCCAAACAAGGCTTGGAGGTTTTTGAACTACCCTCTGATTACTTTGCCAACTTCATGTATCACCACTCTCTACCCTACCCTCTGAAAACAATTTTTTTTCTTAGCTGTTTCCTATTTTTACTTTAGCACTCTTGTAGCTGTCCCTTGGGACAGGAAGCTTTTTCCCTGACTGCCTTTGGGAAGAGCTTGAATTCCCTCCTTCCCGTGTGCCTCTCCCTGTATTACTCTGTCCTTTCCTCATGATCAGGTCTGACTCCATCTGATAAGAACCTGCTTACCTGTGGCCCTCTGTGGGCTCTCAGCTTTTGACTCATATTCATAATGGGATCCTCAGTACCTAGCATGTAGGAGGTGCTTAATAGGTTCTAACTGAGGTCAATACTTCATACAAACAAACCAAAAATTTTCTTTAAAATATAAAGCTGAAATTCATGTATGTCCAGGGAAGCTGTGTCTTCAGTATTTCCATTATAAAGCCCTAGTGAAGCCGCCAAAGCTCCACCCGAGTGATGAGAAAGGCCCAGCTGAGCACAGTATATTTTCCCTAAGAATTTACCCGCTTTGGCTCGGTCCGGAGCTCTTTGTCTTTCACAGGCTTCCCTGTGAGGAGCTATGTTCTGAGTGAGACCACTCACAACATGGATTCTGCTCTTTTCTCACAAAGGCCATGGAGAGTAAGCTGCTCGTTGGAGGAAAAAATATAGTAGATCATACAAATGAACAGCAGAAAATCCTGGAGCAGAAACGGCAAGAAATTGCAGAACAGGTAACTTGTCATTCCTTTTGGGAGAGAATGGAGTGGGGTGGGGTGCGTTAATGCTACAGAGCAAATATCTTTTCTATTAGACTCTTCAAAGGTGATGGAAAGGACATGTGTCAGCCCCTTCCCGGTGGGAGACTGATCTAGAGCACCCAGCCCCATATTCTTGAATAGACGTTGTCTGTAGGCACATTGATCAATTTTGTGACATTGCTCAGAAACGTCGAGAAAGAGAAATCCAGCAGCAGATGGAAAGCCGAGACGAGGAGACCTTGGAACTGAAGGAGACATACAGCTCATTGCAGCAAGAGGTGGACATCAAGACCAAGAAACTCAAAAAGGTAGGAAAGGAATGAGGCAGGCAGAGGCTCCTTGAGGTGTGGGGCAGAGAGTGAGCTCTGTTGTCTAGAGGGCTGCCCGGCCCAGCCGCCTCTCCTGTTGCTTCCAGCTCTTCTCTAAGCTTCAGGCAGTCAAGGCAGAGATCCATGACCTCCAAGAAGAGCACATCAAGGAGCGGCAGGAGCTGGAGCAGACCCAGAATGAGCTCACCAGGGAGCTGAAACTCAAGTAAGTCCTGGGCCTTCCGGGGCACCCCAGCCACTTGCTGCGTTGCTGTTTGTTAAGTAGGAAACCCCTCAGAAGACAGGGCCCCTGCCTGCTTCTCTCCGTCTCTCGCCACCTTGTCTGTCTTCTGTTTATTCCTAAGAAAGTTATTTTCTGTCTCTGCATCCCATCTGTTAACCGAATATCTTCACCAGATGATCTCCAAGTTCCTCCCACTCTGCCTTCCTGAAGCCATTATCTATTGATGAAAGGGAATCTTTTATTAATTAGAATTTTCTGAATGGTATAAGGAACACCCAAATGTCCATTGCCCAGAGGTGGTGGTGGTTTAATTGCTAAGTCATGTCTGACTCTTGTGATCCCATGGACTATAGCCTGCCAGGCTTCTCTGTCTGTGGGATTTCCCAGGCAGGAATACTGGAGTGGGTTGCCATTTCTTTCTCCAGGGGATCTTCCCGACCCAGGGATCGAACCCAAGTCTCCTGCATTGCAGGCGGATTCTTTACTGCTGAGCTACCAGGAAAGCCCAAGATGCCATGATAGACAGTCTTTTGTCCTCCATCTTTCATAGTTTGGTTGCTTTTGGTTTTTTTGTTTGTGTTTTTTAGGGGGGTGGGCTGCACCATGTAGCCTGCAGAATCTTATTTCTCCCACCAGGGATTGAACCCATGCCTCCTTCAGTAAAAGCACAGATCTTTACCCTCATAAAAATATTTTAAAGCAAATTTTACATCATGTTACCTCATTCCTTCATACTTACATATGTACCACAGTGTTGTTGTTTTTTTTTTTAAGAAAATCTTTATTGAGATATAATTTACATACCATACAGTTCACTTATTTAAAGTATACAAGATACAAGTCACAGGTTTTTTTTTTGTGGCTGCACAGCTTGGGGAATCTGTTCCCTCACCAAGGATTGAACCTGGGCCACAGCAATGAAAAACGGGAATCCTAACCATTAGGTGACCAGGGAACTCCCCCACAAGTCATTTAAATATGTATACATATGTTTACTTGGCTGTAAAGTCAACACTACAGTCTAATTTTCGAACGTTTGTGTGTGCCCTCACCCAAAGAAAACGTGTACCAGTTGTCAGTCACTCCTTATTATCTCCTCCCCCAGCCTTATAAGTAACTGATCTACTTTCTGACTCTGTGAATTAACCTATTCTGGACCTTTCATATACATGGAATTATATAGTATGTGGTCTTTTGTGACTGGTTTCTTTCAATTAACATGTTTTCAGGAGTTATCCATGTTGCAGCATGTTAGCACTTCATTTTGTAGAGCTGACCCATATTATATGAATATTCCACATTTTATTTATCCATTCATCAGTTGATGGACATTTGGATTGTTTCTGCTTTTCAGCTATAGTTAATAATGTTGCTATGAACATTTGTGTCCAAGTTTAATTGTGAACTTAACATTTTTAGTTCTCTTAGGTTATCCAAGAGTCTTACAGATTTAGGTCTTACATTTAGTCTATGATCCATTTAGAGTTAATTTCTTACATGGTCTGAAGTATGGTTCCAAATGCATTCTTTTGCATGTGGATATTCAGTTGTCCCAGCACCTTTTGTTGAAAAGTGTCTTCTCTCTGTCTTTGCATCCTTGTTGAAAGTCAGTTGACCATAATTGTAAAGTTGATTTCTGTACCTTCAGTACTATTCTGTTGAACTATATGTCTGTCATTATGCCAGTATCAACTGTCTTATTTACTGTAGCTTTGTAGTAAGTTTTGAAATGAGAAAATGTGAGTGCTCCAATGTTTTGTTCTTTTTCAAGATTCTTTTGGGTATTCAGGGTCTCGTGCATTTCCATATAAACTTTAAGATCAGCTTCTCAATTTCTGCAAAAGAAAAACAGTTGAGATTTTGATCGGAATTGTGTTGACTCTATAGATCAATTTGGAGAGTATTGTTATCTTAACAGTATTAAGTATGCTGATCCATGAACATGGGATGTCTTTCCATTTATTTAAATCTTCTTTAATTTCTGTCCTAAATGTTTGTATTTTTCATTGCATAGTCTTTGCACTTCTTTTGTTAAATTTATACCTAAGTATTTTATTTTTTTGATGCTATCATATAAGGAATTGTTTTCTTAATTTTATTTTCAGAATGTTAATTCTGAAGCTACTGTGTCAGAATTAAAATTGATTTTTGTGGATGTAATGATATATTTTCACCTAACAAAATTAACATTGTTTCTTAGTATTCTCTCATACCCTACCCATATTTGGACTTTCTTGGTTTATTTGTATTAAGATCTACATAAGGACTATATATTGCATTTAGTTATTATGTCTGTTATGCTTATTCTAATCTGGAGCAATCCCTTTCCTTTTTAGAAACTTTTTTTCATAGTTGTATTGTTGAAAAGGCTGGGGCAGTTAGCCTAGAGAAATATACCACATTCTGGATTTGTCAGTCTGCTTCTTCTTCATGGTGTCATTTAGCTTGCATCTCTATCTTCGTTACTTTCCTTTAACTGAAGGTGAACTCTGAAGGACTGGTTCTTAACCTTGATTACACACATAAATCATTGGAGGAGTTTTTAAAAATAGTGACACTTGGGTCCTACCCAAGAGGTTCTGATTTCACTCGTCTAGGTAGTGGTCCTTAAACTTTCAGCAGGTACCAGTTCATCTGAAGGGCTTGTTAAACGTGGATCACTGGGCCCCACATCTAGAGAATCTGATTCAGCACATCTGGGTGGAGGGCTGAGCATTTACATTCACAAGTACCAGCTGTTGTTTCTGCTGGTTTTTGAGCACACTTGCAGAATCACTGATCTCTCATGAGGTCTGACTAAGATATTGTAAGTGATATTGATGTGCAGCCTGGCTTGAGAACCATTGAGCTAATGGTTTCAGCCAATAATGATCTTTGTGTAACTCCATTATTTCATTGGGGGTTTTGCAAATTAAAAAAAAAATTTCCACTTCATTTGCTCAAAGTTTTCTTTAAAGAGGAACTTTTCATTGAGAAGGAAATGGCAGTCCACGTAAGTATTTTTGCCTGGGAAATCCTGTGGACAGAGGAGCCTGGTGGGCTACAGTCTATGGGGTCGCAAAGAGTCAGACACAACTTAGCAACTAAACACAACTGCAGCAACAAAGACTCAGTGCAGCCAAAAATAAACACATTTTTTTTGAAAAAGAACTTTTCAAAGAGATTCTTTTAATGATTAAGTTGTAAATTTGGGAAGGAGCCCTTAAAATTAAATATATGTGTTAGTCCTCTTGCTAGGCATGTACACCTAGAAAAAAGGTCAGAACAAAATATGTCAAAATATCTATTTCTGAGTATTGAAATTGTAATTGTATTTCTCACCTTTTATTTTCTTAAAAAATTTTTTTCTTTCACCCTGCATAGAATGTAGGTTCTTAGTTCCCTGACCAGTGATCAAACCTGCACCCCTGCCTTGGGAGATCAGAGCGTTAACCACTTCACCACCAGGGAAGTCTCACATTTTCTAATGCATAAATAAGATCTTTAAAATCAGAAAAAAAGGGACCCCAAATATATGAAAAATCATTTCTTAAATAGTCAAATAAAGAGAAAATGTCATCACTTCAAATTATTTTTTTAAGGAAGTAATTTTCATTGTTCTGTCTCTTCTTCATATCTACTGAATAAACAGCAAGCCAGCCTGTTTCTCATAGTCCCCTTGACCTCTGTGGTGTTTGTTTTGTGTGTCTCCAACGTTCACACCCTGTTGGCATTGTTCTGTCCTGAGGTCTGGAAGGAGTGCACTCAGAGAGGGGCAGGAAATAGTCATCGCCATGGAGAAACACAGCTCAGCGGGTTCCAGTTTCATTGTCTGCCGTGTTCCCTGGGTGCTTCTGAGGCAGAGACTCTTCTTAGGAATGGCCTTCATTTCAGGGATCTAAGGGGCTGAAATGCATCTTGTTCTCCTCTTTGTTCTGGTGATTAGAATGTGGAGTTTTCCACCTTGGGCAACAGTCCATAGGACTGGAGAAAGGCATTTGAAATTGTAATCTGTTTTCAGCATTTTGGAAATTAAGGAGCAGGTTTAGCAGTACCAGTGGCCCTCCCCCAAGTACTTAGCACAAGTGCACTGCAGCATAGCCCCGGCATTGCCTTCCTCTTTATTTTAAAAAATTATTTATTTATTTGCCTCAAAAACTGTGGGATCTTAGTTCCCCGACATCAAATCCAGGCCCCTCACATTGGAAGTGTGGAGTCTTAGCCACTGGACCACCTGGGAAGTCCCTCCCTTCCTCTTTAGTCCTTCCACCTCCTCAAGCTGCTGCTCCTTGGGGATAAGTGACCTTTCCATATTCCTACAATAGCTGCTGCTAAGTTGCTTTAGTCGAGTTTGACTCTGTGCGACCCCATAGACGGCAGCCCACCAGGCTTCCCCGTCCCTGGGATTCTCCAGGCAAGAACAGTGGAATGGGTTTCCATTTCCTTCTCCAGTGCATGAAAGTGAAAAGTGAAAGTGAAGCTGCTCAGTCGTGTTCGACTCTTAGCAACCCTATGGACTGCAGCCTACCAGGCTCCTCTGTCCATGGGATTTTCCAGGCAAGAGGACTGGAGTGGGGTGCCATTGCCTTCTCCATTCCTACGGTAGACCTGTCAGCATACCTAAGAGTGTTCCTCGGTCTCAAGCAGGGGCCAGGGTCATTCATGTGTGTACCCCAGCTCCTAGTATGATGGTAGTCCCGTTGTACCTGCTCAGTAGGTGTTGGTTGAGTGACTTGGCCCTTACCTATTACTTGCTTCATGTGGGACCAGATAGCCAGCACCCCATTCTTGTTCTTTGTTCATCTATTCGCCTGTGTATGTGTACTCTTACAGGCATCTTATTATAGAAAACTTCATTCCTCTGGAAGAAAAAAGTAAAATTATGAATAGATCCTTCTTCGATGAAGAGGAAGATCATTGGAAATTACATCCTATAACCAGACTGGAGTAAGTCACTATTGACTTGTAATGTGGGAATGGGGTGGGGTAGAATGTTGAGAAGCTGGACTTGGCCAGAGGAGAATGGTAAAATGTAGTCTGATTCCTTAGAACTTGGAACCAATTGCAGCTGTGACTTTGTGGCTGCTGTAAGTTCATGAGTTAAACATTTGGTGATGAGTGTGGTATTAGGAATTGGGAAATATTATCATAGTGAACTAATGGCCTTTCCCAAGTTCCTGCTCTTCAGCTTCCCCAGATGTCCGGTGAAGTGTGCCAGGCCAAGGGAGGGGCAGTACCTAGGTGTTATCTTACCCGTCAGTCTGACTGTGTGGGGGATTCTCAGTCTCTGTTTGGGTCCTGCTGGAAAGATGAGAGAAGTCTGCCACGGATGTGGGAATGGGGAGTGTGGACAGCTCAGCATCATGCCTGCTATCTAAGAACTGGGTGATGACTCAGAGCCCCTCCAGCTTGAAAGATGCATGATGCTCACACGTGAATCAGGAAGCAATTCAAGCAGAAAATATAAGCAGCTCCCGCCCCATTTACATGTCAGCCCTCAGTCCAGGGAGTTTCCCATTTCAGGTTCTACCTAAAGGAGGCTCAGAATTTTCTGAGTGCTAGTTCCACAGTCCCAATCCTGGGACTGTGGGACACACTCTGGCCTGGGTCTTGAGCACACAGTCCATTTCCAGGAACCAGCAGATGATGAAACGGCCAGTCTCAGCTGTGGGATACAGGAGACCTTTGAGCCAGCACGCAAGAATGTCCATGATGGTTCGTCCAGACGTTCGATACAGGGTGAGAAGATTGTATTCATGTTTCTCTCCTCTCTGTCCTGGAGGAGTTTAAATTTATGTAAACCCTTTGACCCGTCTGCACAGTCACAATTTGTTTCCTGACACTTTTAAGAGGGACTTGAGGACAGCTACATTAATAACAATTATAACAAAAAATACATATGATTAATGAATCATAAATAACAAGGTAAAAGAGAATGAGATTTAGAAAATTAGGGCTAGGGAAGGAGAGAGTACAAACATACTGTAGTCCATGTGGCCAATACACATTAATAGTGAGTTTCAGAATGGCCTTGTGGGGTGACGGGAAAGAAAGACGTCTAGTGACAGGAGATGGAGGTTCGTGAAAGAACTTGCGGTCCTTCCATTTAACAGAATATGTGTGAGTCATGTAGTTATTTGAAGTGACATAATTGATGACTAGTTAATGACCCAAGCATATTTTCCAGTAAAAACACCATACAGGCTTCTGTTTAGAAGCACTGGGCATGCAGCAGGCCCTGTACTCAGCGCTTTGCTGCTCTGTGTGACTGAGCCCTCTCACTCACTCTGTGTGGTCAATGCTGTGGCTTAAAAGTTCAGGTAGCTGGTAAGCGGATGAGCCAGGAGATGCAGGTATTGTTCAGCTATAGAACAATTGGCCCTGAAAGCGTATGTATGAATTAAAAAGTCGGGTGCAAAGTAGATCAAAATGTGAACTGGTAATTGCTGGTTAATGGAAGCACATTCATTTAAAATTTTCTTCATTTTGCTTATCTGTATTTTTTATAACTATCCATGGGGAGCCTCTATTATGTTTATTTATTTAGGCTGCACTGCATGGCTTATGGGATCTTAGTTTCCCCAGCCAGGGTTCGCACCTGGACCACAGCAGTGAAAGCACCAAGTCCTAACCACTGAACCACCAGGGAGTTCTCTGAATTACTTTTATGATGAAAGCTTGTCACTTAAAAATTTTAAGATGTTTTTGAGTCTCCCTGGGCAGCCAGAGCAAGGCAGATTAGGACTAGTTAACTCTTCAAGCACCGTTCTTCCTGGCACTGAGTTATTCTGAATAAGGAAAACAAAAGCAAAAAAGAGATTATCAGATGTGGCTTTATGTCGTGGAAGATGAGGGATGTGTCAGAGTCCTCAGAAGCATTTTTCTAGCAGTTTCAGAGGGTGCATATCTTGCCAGGTTATTTCATGTCTTCAGCCTAAAAACGTGATTTTAAATCCAACAAATCAAATACATGGGTGTCCAGGGGGCTTATCTTGATCCAGAGATAGAATTTCAAGCAGTGGCACTCAGATGATTTTTAGCAACAGACCTGCTCCATTGAGAGACATGTATTGCCGTATCTCAATATATAAAATTGATCAACGGAGCCACTCCATTCTCTCCCGTAACCTCCTCCCAGCTGGTTTCCCTCATGCCCCCGCCAGGGCCTTGGGGCTTGAACGCCACCGACTGGGAGGAGCTAGAGGGGAAGATGTGGAGCCATGGGTGTTCTTCCCTCGTCACCCTCGGCTTGGTGTTTAGGGGCTAGGAAAAGGCCCACCGCAGGATATCGAGTGAGGGAATCTCTCTACAAGGCCCGTTATGAGGCAGAGCCTGCTCTGATTTTCAAAATCTGATAATAAGCACATACACTGCCCCCTGCACACACTCCACATATATGCACCATACCTGCCTCCTTCCCTCTACAGCCAGAAAATTCATCAGAGCTGCTGTAGGTGTGGAGATTTTTGATGACTATGATTTTCTTCTGCATATCTTTTTATATTTTTATACTGTCTACAATAAATGGGTTGTACTTAATTTATTATTTTCTCTTGATTATTCCCCTTAGGGTATAATACACGTTCTTTTTTTTTTTTTTTTTTTTAAAGGGAAAATAGAGAAAAGCATAGAAAGTAAAAGTCATCTGAAATGGCACCAGGAAAAAAGTTATAAAACTACATCACTTTTTCTAGACAGACCCTTGGTAGGCTTTGAGTAGCAAGCAATCTAAGGTTCTGTTCTTGGGTTTAGATTGTTAGAACTCCTTTTTTTGTCTGATTGGACGCCATCCTAGCTGTCTTGGCTCTGATTCCGTAGGCAGAAAACATCATGCTGCTGGAGCTGGACATGCCCAGTCGGACCACCAGAGACTACGAGGGCCCTGCCATCGCCCCCAAGGTCCAGGCCGCATTGGATGCGGCTCTACAGGATGAAGATGAGATACAGGTGGATGCATCATCCTTTGAAAGCACTGCACATAAGAAAACCAAGGCCAGGTGAGTGGCTTTGGGGACCTATGTTTGAACAGAACATGTTTGAACAAGGACAGATCGGGGGAGAGGGTAGCAAATGTGCTTGTCTATCATAGAACTAAGTGGCAAAGCCCGAGTTAACCTAGGTCTGTCTGCATCCACAGCCCAGGCTCTGAGCCTCAATTTAAATAACCAGCCACTTAATTTGGTGCTCAATTAGAAATCTTGTCTTATTAAATTCCGGATTAGAAGTTTAAGGAAAATAACTGAGTACAAAGCCAAAAATGGAAGGAATTTTACCTGCATACTTAGTGTTTTTTTTTTTTTCCTTCTTACCAATTTGGAGAAGACAGTTAAGATGTAATTTTAATGGAAGAACAATTGCTGAGAATCAAGAGTCCCTCCCTGAGGTATCATCCGTCCATTGTCGGGTCATGTTGGCTATCCGAGAGGGTCACGCTGTGCCAGTCTCTGGTGGTTTTACAATTGAAAATCCATGAGGCAAGGCCACTCTGAGACATAATGGCCATTGATGGGAAGGGAGGCTTATCTGCATCAGAGACAGCGATGGGATGTGTAATGGACATATGTGCTTGATTCTTGCAGGCCTAAAAGTGGAAGGAAGTCGGGCTCCTCCTCTTCCTCAGGAACCCCCGCATCTCAGCTTTATCCACAGCCTCGGGGGCTAGTTCCAAAGTAAAGCCACTTCCCCCTCTCCCAAGTTACAAACAGCCTTGCCTTCTGGGAGAAGAGACAAGCAAAAACCTGCAGAGAGGACTTGACCCCAAACTCAGAACCATTCCCCTGGGGAGAAGCAATGGCCTCTTTGCGGATGAACCAACTTAATCTGGTTGAACAGGCTGGTCGTAAGACGGCACTCAGCTCCTCTGGGACTTGTCCTTTAATTAGCATCTCAGAACTGCCTGGATAAGGTAAAGTGTGATAGCCGGAGTGGAAAGCAAGAGAGTGACCGGTGACCTTGCTTCCCTTCTCCCTTGCCACCTCCTCTCCTTTTCCTTGCTGTCCCATCCTCTCCCCTCTACTTTTCTAGCCTGTTCTTTATACTGGGCTCCCTTCTTGTTGAACAATAGGGCAAAATCAGAAGTCACCTCAGCAGACCAACTCTTTGGAGCCTCAGGATAAAGTGGCAAAGGGTCTGAAAAGCAAAAGTCCTAGTACTTGAGCAGGTGCTCGTTCTTATAGGTAGAAAATGAGAAATCTCATTTGGAGCTAAGCCTCTGAGGGGCATGGTCCATGCACCTCAGTAAGAAGCGGATCTGCTTTTGGGATCTGCTGAAGGAGCAGATATTTTCCAAGGAAGCTGCCAACTTCTGCTCCAGAAGGATTCCATGTCAGAAGCAATAGAAATAACACTTCCTCTGCCTCCTTGGAGAGTTTAGGGAAGCAGCTTCTTTAGAACCTCAAAACCATGACCATCTTATCCAAGACGTGAATCTGTAAGCTGATGCCATGTCCATACACCGTGTCACTTTGCTCTTTATTGGTCACCATCTATTCCCATACACATTCTCTGAGCGAACCTGCCTGGGCCCATCCTCTGCCTCCAGAGCATGCTCTGCAGTGGGCCTGTATTATGGGAAAAGGGAGGGTGTCTCTGCCTTCTCTGATGGGACCAGAGCTGGGGGCACGAGACACAGAGAAGCACTTCTGCATCCCCCGTTTTGTTCCATCCTTGCATAGAGAGCTTTGAGGTGACGAGGTGGGTGCCAAGATGGAGTCGTAAGGCTTGGTGCAGTGGCAAAGGAAGATGTCACAGCTGGCGCGGCAGAGGAATCCTGCCTGCCTCCAGCAGAAGACTCACCTAATCCTAGAACTGGGGCTCCCCCCAGGCAGAGCCCAGGGCAGTAGCAAGGCATGGCCGTGTGATGGAATAGTTCAGAGGAGTTAGGCGTTCCCGTTTACATATACTGGTTTGGTTTGTAAGTTTTAGTTCTCTGTATTATTGAAACTCAGAATTTGGCTTTATGTTGGTCATTAGGTGGATGTTACTCATTTCCCTCCATGAGAAGCTCATAAGTGTGTGTGGGTGTGCAGGTACAGTGGTGCCTATGTTCTTTGAATGTGTCGTGTGTGTCTGTAAGAGAGAGAGAGACCAAGAACTTGCCCGACTTTAGAAATACACTAACGTGCAGTTGTTGTTGCCTTTGTCTGTATTAAAGGCCCGCTGAATGACTAATCCAGGCTGGAAGCTCCCACGTGGGGGTCTGAGTCCACGAGCCAAGCCTGAGGGGACAATATGTGTCCCTAGTCGGCCACACCGGCGCACTTTGCTGGCACCGTGCCTCGGGAAGGTGGCGACTCAGTGGGCCTTGAGTTATATTTTAACTCAGCTGCTCAGTTCCCAGGGCACATTTCTGGATCAGAACCCGTGGGAAAGAGGAGGTACCGAGTGCAATGTCTTAGCGTCCTGCAAATGGAGATCTGTCGTCTACCAGCTTATCTCCTGTTTAGTAACCATTCTTTCTGAACCCAGGGCCCTTTTCAGCAATTCGCGGAGCATAATGGAGGCATCCCTCATCTTTCTCGGGATCAAACTCTGTTCTTTATTATTTACTAAGAATGTCCCTGTTTGAACAGGAACCAAATGATGGGGTGGGTAGCCTAAGATGGTGGCTGGTTACACCTGTCTCTTGGCACTGCATTTCCTTGAAGCTGATCTGAATTCTGTAGGCTGAACATTTCCATCTAGGAAGTCTGAGAATTAAAAATTGCAGATAACCCTGTAGCTGAATACTGATGTCTCAAGGTGACTGTTCTGACCATGGGTGGTTGAATGTCCATGCAGCTTTTCTAAGAAGGCAAAAGAAGCCAAGTTGACAGGCAGGGTCATGAAAACAGGCCTGCCTTGTACTCAGCTGTGTTCATCTGGTGGTCTGTGAAATGAAGTCAAAGAACACCTGGCTGAAGGTTGAGTCTCCGGTGCTTTTCTTCTCTCAAAATGGATCCGATAAATATTCGAATAGAGTAGAGTGTCCTGCTGCCACCAGGAAGCTGCTGCTTTGGGCTCTGAATTGAGCCAAAGGTGTAGACCTACCAAGAGGACTGAGGGACCAGGTTTCTATTGTCTGTAGTCATGCTAGAATGTTCCAAGCCCTCTGAGCACCTTCACGTCAGCAGCAACTAATGAAATCTGGCAGCAAGGCCCCAGGATCTAATAAGCTCATCTGAGAGAAGGAGTTTGAGACAAACGTGCAACCGCCCGCAGGAATGTATCTGGTTTCAGATTTCAAATCCCATGCCTCCCAGGCCCCTGGATTCAGAACTCAAGGCCACAAATCATAGGCATGAAGCACTTTCTTAAGACTCCACCCTAACGTTGGATGGCTCCCCGTTGAATGCCTGCATGCTGCTTGAATGGCACCACCTGCATCTCCACGACCACAGGCGTCAAGAGCGTTGCTCAGCTCCGGCGTGTGCCACGCTCTACTTCTCCTGTGTGACTCTTGTAAGTGCCCCTTCACTGAATGTAGAATCGTTGCCAAATCTGTGAGAAGTGTCCATTCCCTGTCAACGTGGGATATCAGTCCAGCCTCACATTTCCCACTGGAGGTCGAGGCTCGGTGCCAACAACACCTTGGGCCATCTCAGCACCATCAGTGAACGAAAATGGGGCTGTTAATACACTCTAAAAGCCATAATCAGAATGCTCAGAAGGACCTGGGTAAGAACAGCAGGCCTGGGGATTGTCTGTCGTGCAAGGTTGTGTCTTGTACTGTTTGGAAATCTGCCCCCTCCTCCCTGCCCTCGCTTCTTGAATGAAATGCTCCCGAGGTTATTTATGAAAGGAGTGATCCTAGGGCAGGCAGGAGACGGTGGGCTTTATGGCTCCTTGGAGTTACTATTGATCTTGACCTTCTCTTTGGCTACCTTTAGACAAAGAATATGCCAATACTTGGGGCTCTGAGTTTTATAGTCAATATTTATTTGTATCATCTCTTTGTCTAGGAATGTAAAAGTGACTCTAAACTAAGATGTGTAATAAAAATCAGATTTATTGTACCTCCAAAAAGGTGTCCTCTTAAATGACTGATGCTTCTGAGAATGACATGTTGGTGGCTGACACACTGCCAATTTCTTTTAAACATTTGAATTTTTCCAGTGGAAGGAGGGTGGGAGTGGAACATGAAGACTGAGTTGGAATGTTGGCATTTAAAAAATAGAGCAGCAAGGTAAAGGGACATGAAATGAAAGAGTGACAGAAGAATGCTTTTTGTGGTTTTCCATGGAAGTTCCTAAGACAGGCATGAAATTACTTTTAATTTCTGTGTTTTGTTTTTTAATGTTTCTTTACATTTATTATATACTTCAGAATATACATTTTTTAACACAAAAATATTTCATGTTATTTACTATCAAGAAAAAATTACCAGAAATGAGCAACTCATTGTTGGTCTTATGGTTTCTTATGTGCTCAGGCCTGCTGGAGTGGCCCCCACCCCCAGGATGGAGGAAGGGTCAGGAACCCTGTGTGAGGAGTGGAGACTCAATAGAAGGAGCTCAGACCCTGGACTCTGAGCTCGCCTTGAATCCTGCTTGTGCCTATGCTTACTAGCTGTGCAACTATGAGGATTTTAGTTTTTCTCTCTAAACCTTGGTGTGTGTGTGTGGGAAGAGAGCCTTGTCTATAAAACAGGGTCATAGTCACACCTGGAAGGGCCACTGTAAGGACTAGCATTGCATTTAAAGCAACAAGTACACAAGTATGTGGACGAAAGCAGACATTGTCAAATGTGGTTATTGGGAGTTCCCTGTGGTCCAGTGGTTAGGACTCCGCACTTTCACTGCTGAGGGCCTGAGTTCGATCCCTAGTTGGGGAACTAAGATCATACAAACTGTATGGTGCGATTCCTTCGTACCCCCAAAGCCCCCACCCCACCCCCGCCACCACTCAATAATAAAATTATTTGGTTATTGCTATGACAGGG
>SJYT01050572.1:122782-246944 GCA_006410635.1 Cephalophus harveyi | reverse complement strand
TGCTATGACAGGGCCCTGGGTTCAGAAGACACCATGAGCAATTTGTATCCTAAGAAACTAGAAGCTAGTACTGGGTGTGTTATGTTCAGAAACCCCTAGGCCTCTATAGAAAAGCGGCTAATCACTTAACAAATACATGTTAAGTATCTCCTCTGTGCCATGCTGTTCCAGGAACTGGATACAGAGACGTGAGCAACATAGCTCCTGCCCACACACAGTTTGTGCTTGCATGGGAGAGGGAGGTGGGGTAAATGCTAACCAAAAGCACTTGAATGTATAATAACCAGTCATGACAAATGTCATGATGTGATATTATAAGAGTAATAGCAGTCTGATTGGGATTGGGTGAGTAAAGAAGGGAAGGGTTTTCTGAAGAAATGGCATAAAATGAGATCCAGAGGACAAAGAGTTATTGGGACAGGAATAAAGAAAGAAATTTCAAGGAGGGGACAGCACCTGTGAAAGCCTCATGTAACAGACAACTAGGGTTTCCTAGGAAGGTATCTGCAGTCCTTTACCCTCACTAGGGGGAAGCATGCAGAGCTACTGTAAAAAAGATTATAGTATAGGACTTTAAAAATAGGTATACCAACAAGAAATGGAAAGAACACAGGACAGTGGTTTATGTGATTGGGCAGATGATCCTTAACTCTTCAGAAGACGCCCTCAAACTACATGTAACGTCCCTATAGTCCCCTTTCTTTCCCAAAAGAGTTAAAAATCATAGGTTAGCCTAGCCTACATAGTTAACTATTTTAGAATAAAGTCAAAACTCATTAGCCAGAAAGCAAGGGTTCAAAGTGTGATCTGAAGAATTATGAGTGTGTTCTTGAAAGTGACAGAGCTCTGGGTGGGTCAGGGGCTAACCTATCAGGGGAGGTACAGGGCAGGGTTGCTGGGCAACTTGGAAATTCCTGCTGACTCACCAGGTTGTCTTCTCATCTTCTGGATTGTTTTAAGGAAAAAAAAAATCAAGAAACTACTCAAACCTCGTGTGACAGAGTAAGAAGTACGTAGTTGGTCTTCGTCCCCCAAAAAACTTCTACAACCCCTGAAATTTCCTTAATTATAAGAGTAACTTCCGGTGTTTCTAACAAGCCCCTTTCAGCCACACCAGAGCTTAGGCTAACAAAGTTACCTATGGATAGCTTAGGGGTGGAGGTTGGTTTCCAGAGGAACTGATCATGTGATTAGCGTTGGAACTTTCAGCACCCTTCCTGACCTCCGGGTAGGGGAGAGGAACTGGAGATTGAGTTAATCACCAATAGTCAATGATTCAGTCATTCCTGCCTGCCTAATGGAACCCATCCATAAAAGCACCTGAACGATGACGGTTTGGAGCGCTTCCAGGCTGGTGAACTCACGAAGGTGCTGGAAGGATGGCGTGCCCAAAGAGGGCCAGGAGGCTCCATGGCCCTCCCCTGACCTGGCACTATACAATTCTTCCATTTGGATGTTCCTAAGTTGCATCAGTAAAACGGTAATAGTATAGTTAAAGTGCGTTCCTGGGTTTCTGTGAGCCATTCATTCTAGTAATTATTTAACCTGAGGAAAGGATTGTGGAAACCCTCGGCAGTTACAGCTGGTTGGTCAGAGGTCCAAATGGCAACCTGGAACACTGGACTAGCCTCTGAAGCGGGGTGGGGGGCAGTCTTGTGGGACCAAGTCCTTAGATACTGGGAGTTAGTGTCAGTATTGAAAATGGATTTGCAGGACACCTGTTTGGTGTCTGGAGAATCAGAAACTTATTGGGTGGAGGGAAGAAAAATAACCCATGCATTTCATTGTCAGAAGTACTGTGACTAAGAACAGTTGACCTTGGAAACTGTTTTGAACTTCACTCTGACAGTCTGTCTCAGGGCATGTGATTTTGGCAGGCCCTCTTGCACTAGAGTTGCCATCGGATTGAAGTTTACCCTGAGAATCTGGTCTCCGAGGACCATGCGGTGGTCACATCTGCCAACAGGGTTGTCAATGGCGTTGATCAAGGACGTAACCGTAGCTCTCACAGCTGCTCCTGTTTCATCCTCTGTTTCTGTCAGCAGTCTGTGGTTAACCATCCCCCGGTGCTTCAGTTAGGCAAGCTGACTGGGGATGGCTTTGAGGGTGGGGAACGGGCAGAAAGAGAGGTGGCTCACCCGCATGGCTAGGCACGGTGCCACCCACAGGCACTTGTTGAATGCTCGCAAGCGCCAGGTGTCTCGCTCTGCCCTGGAGACAGAGAGGAGTAACATGTACTCCAGCCCTTCTGAGGCGGGGGGAGAGAGAAAGAGGATGAGAGACACAAGTCTCAGACGGTGATTCAGAGTGGTTAGGACCTTCTAGAAGGCCAGTCTCCCCCGCTCCTGCCGCTTTCCCAGCCTCCTCTTGGTGCTCGGTAATTCCAGCCGCTTCCAGGCCATGACACCTTCGCGTGTGCTGTGCCGTTTCTGGTAATTTCTCCCCACTCCGGCTTGGTTCACTCATACTCATCTTTCAGACACTCATTTAATGCCTTCTCTTCTAAGAAGCCTTCCCCAACCACCCATTCTGGTTTCCCCCCGTCTCTACCTGGCTGTGCAGCGTCTCTCACTGAAGCGCGTTTCCTTCTAAGCCCTTTCCCCAACTTGCAATGTATTTGTTTGCCTCGGTCTCCCCCTCGCTGGACCGTAAGTTCCCTGAGGGCGTGTTGTGTTGTCTTCTCCAGCTTGACGCTCTGATGGATCAAGTGGTAGGGTCAGTGCTGACACCCGCAGCTCAGAACAGAGTGTTTTCTGTCAGAGGAAAGGGTGGCGGGACAGGAGGGGTGAAAAAAGACTTCACAGAGGAGGGGTGCTCCTGCAGAACGGGCAGGGTAGCAGCCCGCTCCGAGGAGGAGGGAAGGGCATGGCAGACAAAGACAGCATGGACAAGCGCAGGGGGGGTGTGCTGGAGTGAGGGGGCAGACTGAGAAGGGGCTCAACTCCCGCACAGCCTGAAGATAGAGGGCCGGCCCTTGGAGGCGTTTTTGGTGGATGTTGTGTGTATGTGAGGTCCTACCTACCCTCCAGGCGTTTTCTCCTTAAGCCAGCCTCTCCTGCTCCTGTTTCTCCCCGAGATAACAGGAAGCAGTTTCACCAAGTGCTGCTTTAAGTGGACCTGCTGTTCACACAGGTTGTCTGGGCTCAGTTGGCAAACTCCATTCTGCAAGGAGCTTTCCCTGGCACAGCTCAGAACCCAAGGGATTCCAAGGGTTGACTGTGACTCAGTCCCTTTGGAAATGGGGCTGAGGCATTTTTCAAAGCAGTAGGATGGAAGGTGGTGCCTTTGCTACGTTTAGGAGCAGAGAAATTGAACTTCTGCCACTGGTTTTGAAATTTATCTTCTTTGGCCAGTGACCAAAAGATTTACCAAATGCTGTTCAACACTCTATGCCAGATGTCAAGGGCTACATATGACTCAGGGCCCTGCCCTTCAGAGCTCCCAGCCTGGTAGGGAATTATCATCCCGCACAAATGCATACATTTCAATGTGATCAGTGGTTCAGATACAGCACTCACGGAGTGCAGTGGGCGGGTTGTAGACTTTTCAGGGCGCAGTGTGTTAAACGTGGTGATGAGTCTTCTTGATGAGTCTTGCTTGATCTGGGGCAGTGAGAGGAGCCACTTTGGTGTCAGATCCTTTCTCATATGTGGGGGCATTGTTCTAGTCGCAGGCACCCAGGATGAAGCTCCTGCTCCCAGGGATGGGACGCTCTAGTGGGGGAGACAGGTGGTTCACCAAAAATGTGGACTTTTGGTAGACACCCAAGGTGCCCTGCAGGACAAGGCAGGGGAGGGGTGAGAGAGAGACGAGCAGGGGTTGGTGGCTGGCTCAGGCTGGGAGGCCAGCCAGGGCTTCTGTGCAGCATGTTTTCATTTGAACAGAGCCCCGAGTGAAACTGGGGAATAAGCATGGGTTTCCGGCACCAGGACCAAGAGTATTCCAGGGAAGAGGAACCAAGGTATAGAGGCCTGGAGGCTGCGGTGTGTTTGAGGACAAGTGTGGCCGGCAGGCAGGGACAGGTGGTGGGGGGCCAATGATGAACTGTAAATGAATTTTATTTTTAGACCACTGGAGGCTTTTAAGCAAAAGAGGGAAATCTGACAGGAATGTTTTAATAGGATCCCTCTGGCTGGTCTGTGGAGAACAGAGGAGCGAGAGCAAGGGGAGAGGAAGGAGACTGCTTAGAAGGGGTGTGGTGGTTTGGAGAAGAGGTGGTGGCTTGGACCAGGCAGTGGGAGCCAGTGGGGAGAGGTGGGAACACGCCTTAGGATATACGCTGATTGCTGATAATTGTATGTGAGAAGTGAGAGACAAAGAAGAGGCAACAGCGGTTCCAAAGTTTTCCAAAGTTTTTGATCTGAAGCCTGTGGAAATTCCACCCCTGCCACTTCCTTCCATGCCCACCCTCCCTTTAAGATAAAAGGTGTTATTAAGATATAATCCCCCTACCATGCATTTTACCCATTAAAGTGTATATGATTCATTGGTTTTTAGTATATTCACAGTCGTGTAATCGTCAACCCCTATCAATTTTAAAACATTTTCATCACCCCCCAAATACCCATTAACTGCCACTCCCTGTTTCCTCCCCACCACACAAGCCGTAGGCAACCACTAATCGACTCTGTCTCTTCTGTCCGGTGCTCAGAGCTCCAGTTTCCTCCTCTGTAACCTCACAGGGTGATTGTGAGGTTGAAAAGAGAGCATGAAGAGAAACAGGGCAGCATGCCTAGTAGTTGCCAGGCAGAATGGCCTTGGCCTTCATAAGTGCTCTGGAAATCCCAGCTCTCCCCCACTGCTTACCATCTTGCTGAGGCATCGTGGCCAGGGGTGAAAAGCATGCGTGCTGGGCCCAGACTGCTGGATTCTGAATCCTGAACCCACCACAACAGGTTGTATGATTATTGCAAAGGTTTTTAACCTCCCTGGGGCTTCAGATTCCTCAACTGCCGTAAAGGCATCATAGCAAGTACCTCCTAAGTTGCTTGGAGTCAAACCATGCGAAGCACTGGGAAGAATGCCTGGTGTATAGTAGCAAGTGCTCAGGGAGGGGTCAGTGTTGCAAGGCTGTTACCATTATTAAGTGAGGAGCAGGCAGGTGGCAGCTCCCAACATTGAGGCCAACTGGACATTTCTGAGTCCAGGCAGTTTCAGTGGTAATGGAGAGAGAGATCATAGATTTATTTTTACTCTTGTCCTTTTGTGGGATCTCTACTTTTGGAAAAGTCCCCTCTGAGCCTCAGGTTGCCCATCTGTAAAATGGGGGCAAAAGATCTTACCTCGTGGGGCTCTGTGGAGGATTCAGTAACCTGTTCAGTACTAAGCACTGTTTTGAACACAACAGGGAAAAAAACATGCTTCCCTAGAGCTTGTGTGGAGCTAGTAGAGAAAGACAGCAAGTAAATATTAATCATAAAGGCAATAGTAATCATAATACATTAAAAATACATGAATAAGAAAGCAGAGATGTAACGCACCTGGCGCCTGGCATGAGGCAAGCCTTCTGTCAGTGGAAGCTGTTGTGATTATTATAGGAAAGCACTTTGAAACCATGGACAGCAGTGTATAGAGGTGGCTCTCCGGGTGACTGCAAGCATGTTGCCTTCATCCAAGCCTACCCTCATCTCTGCTCAATTAAATTTCACTTAGACTCCAAGGCCCCTTTCGAGTTGCCTGGTTGAAATCTCTGTCTCTCATGCAGAGCGTTCTTTTTTCCTCCCTTCAGCTGGCATTAACTGAATGCCACTTTGGGCCAGTCCCGACACTCAGGCTTTTGCGGTGAAAAATCTGGGAGAGGTGTGGTCAGCAGCGTGAATGGAAAGCCCCACAGCACTCTGTGCTGCACTGTGTTGAAGCCTGGCACCTTGGTTTTAGTCCGCCAGGGGAGAGCCCAAAGCTTCTGAACTCAGTGATCAAATTAGCAGATAAATTAAGACTTCTCAACATTCTGTTTTAAATACTTCATTGTAAAAGTAAACACCTGCGTTATGGTCAAATGCATAATCTCTATTTAAGCACTAAGTGTGAAAGTGTTAGTTGCTAAATCGTGTCCAGGTCTTTGTGACCCCTGTAACCCACTAGGTTCCTCTGTTCATGGAATTCTCCAGGCAAGAATACTGGAGTGGGTAACTATTCCCTTCTCCAGGGGATCTTCCTGACGTGGGGATCAAAGGATCTCCTGCATTGCAGGCAGATTCTTTACCATCTGAGCCACCAGTGAAGCTCCATTTAGGCACTATGATCTAACCAAAGAGCTACAAGATAGGGATGTAAGGACCTGTGGAGGAGCAAAGACTTCACGGCAAAAAATTTCTCAAGCTGTAGACAGTATTCTACCAGATAAGCAGGAAATGTGGCAAATTGAAACAGAGGTTTTGGACCTGAGCTTCCCAGGCAGCGCAGGGATAAAGAATCCACTGGCCAATGTAGGAAATGCAAGAGATGTGGGTTTGAACCCTGTGACAGGAAGATCCCCTGGAGCAGGAAATGGCAACCCACTCCATTATTCTTGCCTGGAAAATTCCATGGACAGAGGAACCTGGTGGGCCACAGTCCATGGGGTTGCAAAGCATCAGACGCGACTGAGTGACTGAGCACAGAAGCAGCAGCAGCAAACCTGGGTCAGCACTTTCTCCCTGAAGCCAGGGAGGAGGCTTAGTACCTACCCTGCTGCTCTCACAGTTTGCTGGAAGGTTAAAGAAAACATCCATCAAGCACCCGGCACTTAATAGACACACAATGGTGGTTTAGTCACTAAGTCGTGACTACGCCCACCAGGCTCCGCTGTCCATGGGATTTCCCAGGCAAGAATATTGAAGTGGATTGACATTTCCTTTTGCAGGGCATCTTTCTGACCCAGGAACCAAACCCTGGTCTCCTGCATTGCAGGCAGATTCAAGAGGCATATATAATTAAAATAGTAATAACTATTAATTATTAGTAACAGTGTAGCATTATGGAAAGAGCTCTTGTGTCAGCCAAGCTCTTGTGTCAACACAAGAGACTTGTGTTCAGATCCCGACATTCCCATTTCAAGTTGCTTAAACTTTCTGAGCACTGGATTGTCTCCCTTTTCTATAAAATGAATGAATAATACCTTCCTTGTAGGACTGACATGATAAATGTGATAATATTAAATTCCTAGGTTGTATAATAAGTGCTAAGTGCCATTTTAAAATCAAAATACAGAAAGCTTTATTGAATATTCTCATTATAAAAATCATATATTCTGATGATAAAACATTGAAACAATACAAAAACATTTAAGGAAATACTTACATATCACTGGAAATTCCATTTCCTATAGCTGATGGTGAATTTTTTAGGTATCTCTTTATGCAAACTCTTAGTTTGACCTTCATAATATACATGGGTCCACAGTACACACCTGTCCTATTTCCACTCAATAATATGTTATACACATATGTTCAGTTAATAAATATTACTGCACTTTGGTAGGAGGGTTAATACCTACCCTGCTGCTCTCATGGTTTGCTGGAAGGTTAAAGAAAACATCCATCAAGCACCCGGCACTTAATAGACACACAATGGTGGTTTAGTTTTATATTTTCATTTTTAATTGCTTCCTAGTAATCTATTGTGTGAATCACCAGAATTTATTTAATACTATAGATGATCATTGAAGTAATTTCCAGATTATTTTCTGTTTTATATAACACTGTATTTTTTTTTTTTTGGCTGCACCATGCAGCATGTGGGATCTTAGTTCTCCAACCAGGGATCAAACCCTATAGGAGAAGCAAGGAGTCTAAACCACTGGACTGTCAGGGAAGTCCCTATACAATACTGTATTAAGCAACCTCATATGTAGATCGTTGTTCACTTGTTTAACGTCCTTCCTGGGATAAATCACTGTAAATGAATGACTAGCCAATAATTTTCCCATTATAATTTTGTTCCATTTTGGTAAACTGCCTCCCAAAGTAGACTATATGAATTTGTGCTTCCACCAGCATAAATTGTGCATAAATTGTGCCCACTTCCATACAGCCTTGTTAACACTAGGTTCTGCCAATCTTTTTGATCTTTGCCAGTCTGACCTGTTGAGAAATGGTGTCTCAAATTTGTTTCTATCTGTGGTTAATAATGAAGTGGAAAATATTTTCAAGTATTTATTTCCATTTGTGATTCTCCTTTTGTTAATTGCCTGTTTAGGCCATTGTTATTTGATTATTTTTCTATTCAGGTGTTTCTTATTGACTTTTTAAGAACTCTTTGTCATGAATGTGACAGATATTTTCCTCCACTGCATTGGCTGTCTTTAACCTTGTCTGTGGTGTTTTATTGCCGAATACGAATTTTTAATTTTATGAAGTCAAATCTTTTTTTTTGCAGTCAAATCTTGGCTTGATTTTACTTGGTGGATTTAAAAAAAAAGGTTTTAAACATGTTTAGAAATACTTCCATTTCCAGATTATAAAAATAGTCACTTATTTCTTCTCCAAAAAGAAACAAATTTCATTGTTTACATACACCTCTTTGATATAAGAAGTGAAATTTAGATTTAAGGAGAGAGATGGAGCTCCAACTTAAATATTCTCCAAATGGCTACCCAAACGTCCTGTTCTATTTATTGACTTCCATCTTTTCTCCACCAATATGACATGTTACTTGCACTGTGCACTGCAATTCCTTATACATTTGGCTTTATTCCTATACTCTGTTCAGTTTAATAGGTCTGTCAGTTCATTTTTCAAAATGGCACTGTTTTAGTTGGTGTAGTAGCAGCAGTGAAAGTCACTCAGTCGTGTCCGCCTCTTGCGACCCCATGGACTGTAGCCCGCAAGGTTCCTCTGTCCATGGCATTCTCCAGGCAAGAATGCTGGAGTGGGATGCCATTTCCTTCTCTAGTTGGTGTAGGTACATTTTAATATTTGGTAGAACAAGTCCCAACTCATCCTCAAACTTTTCTTGGCAATAGGGCAGTGGAGCGGAGTGGTTAAATTCACGGAGTTTGTGTTCGTTCAGCCGGCCTGAGCTTTATAATTTACTCATTTATTTATTCATGGCTGAGCCGGGTCTTTGTCGCTGCTGGTGCTTTTTCTCTAGCTGTGGCGAGCAGGGGCTACTCTCCAGTCGCAGTATGAAGGCTTCTCATTGCAGTGGCTTCTTTGTTGCAGAGCACAGGCTCTAGGGTGCTCGGGCTGCAGTAGTTTCAGCATGTGGCCTCAGTAATTGAGGCTCCCAGGCTCTAGCACACAGGCTCGGTAGTTGTGGCGCACGAGCACGTGGGATCTTCCAGGAACCAGGGACTGAACCTGTGTCTCCTACATTGGCAGGTGGATTCTTTACCACTGAGCCACCAGGGACAACCCAGCCAGAGCTTTAATCCCAGGTCAATCACCCACAAACTGTGTAATCTCAGGCAATTTTTTTTTTTTCTCTCTGAAACTCCGCTTCTTCATCTGTCTAAAGTTAATTGTAACAGTATCTCCCTTACTGTGTTTTTGTGAGGATGAGATGAAATGATGCATAGCAAGTCTGGCACATGGTAAATGGTCAGTAAATGTTCAGTCTTTTTGTTATGAAAAAGATGCATCTATTTTTCCAGTTGAATTTTAGGATCACTTTAACAATAAAATCTTCCTGGGATCTTGATTGGGATGACATTTACTTGATATGCTAATTTTCAGATAACGTCCACGTTATAGCATTTTCCAGTCCAAGGCAAGTTGTGCTCTTTATGGGTACAAGACTTTATGCTCCTTGGAAGAGTTTATCGTTTTCTTCATATAAGAGGTGCGATTTTATGTTAATTTTATTTCCAGGTGATGTAAGTTTTGTTGTCATTTTTGTGAACGTGAATTCTTTAGTACATAAGAAAGTTATTCACTTTTTAAATTGAAAGGTAATTGACATAATATTAGTTTCAGGTATATAACATAATGATTCTGTATTTGTATATATTGCAAAATGATCACCACAATAAGTCTGGTTAACATCTCTCACCATAGGCTACATTTTTTTTCTTGTGTTGAGAAATTTTAAGACCTATTCTCTTAGCAACTTCCAAATATACAATACAGTATTATTAACTATCATCGCCATGCTGTGCCTTATATCCCCAGGACTTATTTTATTGGAACTTTGTACCTTTTGATCCCTTTTACCCATTTTGTCCACCCTGCCTCTGGCAACCACCAGTCTGTTTTCTATATCTAGTCATTCAGTTTTAAATGTTTATGTTGCACCCAAAGTAGCTATAATTGTTGATATGGGGAATAATTTCTCCCTGCACAGTATCAGCTTTGAGATATTCCCTTCTCTCAGCTCTGGGAGCACCCCAGGTTTCCATCCCTTGGTTTTCTGTCACTTGAAATCCATCTCTCTGATGCAGAAACTGTGTCTAATTGGGCTGTTAGTCCCCAGAGCTCAGCATAGGGCTTGTATCAGTACAGACTTACCAATACCAATTAAAGAAGGTGCCCCGTGCTGTATTACTCTTTTCTGGAATAGAAGAGCCTGTCTTCTAGGACACAGGGCAGGACAGCAAATAGGCCGGCAGTCCCTGACCTCATCTGGCTGACAGTCTAATTTGGGAGCAGACATTGAGGAAGTCCTCATTAGGGTCAAGAGTGAATTACATTAAATATTTTTCCTCATTACATTTTGAAGGGAGTTTTGGGTGCTATGGGAGTGTAAAGGACTTAATTGAGTACAGAGCAGCAGGAAAAGCCTTGCTGAAGAAATATTCCGGGAGGAGCCCAGGACGACTCTGCACCCAATGCGTTCCCTCTCCAGGGCAGACTAGTGTTAGCACCCAGGCCTCCTTGAATAAATCCATTCAGCAAAGAGCATTTGCTCTGTGTCAGGTCCTATGCTGTTGGGTCTGGGGCCACAGGGTTGGGTAAGAGACAGTATCTGAGCTCTAATCAGAGCTCTGTTGATTCTTGGAAGTTACAGGAGACAATCAGAACTCCTCAGCATGGGGATCTATCTCCTGTCTCTCCCTCATGCCCCCTACTCGGCCCCAGCCCACCTGTTTGACCTTGTCTTCTCCTGCCCCACTGAACTGCCAGTCCCCTCGCCAACGGAACACACTTGCACTTTCACACATGGGGAGGCTGCCATCCCTTGCGCCCATCATATTCACTGTCACTTCTACAAAAAATTCCCTTGAGCCTCTCCTTTTTTCTCTCGGCATTCAAGAACCAGTGTCACCACCTGTGAAGTCTGCCCTCCCAGAGTTTGTTACTGAATCCTTGTCCAATACTGATGGTCGCGTATAGTTAGGTTTCCATGTGTGTGATCCCATCAGACCAGGGGGCCCTCAGAGTCAGTGCCCTTGACTCTGTCTCTCTGGTGGGAACTAATACACAATGGATCACTTAGGAACTGCAATTAAAATGGGGTCAGAGAAACTTCGTAAGTAAAGGGGTAGAGTACAGAAAGAAGAGAAGGGGTGGGGTGAGTTAGCTTAGAGCAGCGGCTGAGAACCTAGGGCTCTGAGAGCAGAGGAGCAAGCAAGCTGGCAGAGTGTGAGCCATGCGTGTGCAAAGCTGGGCTGTGCTCTGTCACTCAGTCGTGTCGGACTCTTTGCGACCCCATGAGCTATAGCCCGCCAGGCTCCTCTGTCCATGGACTTTTCCAGGAAAGAATAATGGAGTGGGTTGCCATTTCCTTCTCCAGGGAAAGCTGGGTTACTTGGGTTTCAATCCTGGCTCTGGCATGTTAGTAGCTCCATGAGGTGGGACAAGTGGTTTTATTTCTCTGAGTCTTCAAGAAAAGGGGAAATACTATGATTAGTATTACTATGTTGGCTTCAGAGGGTCTGGGCACATGTTAAAATTCTATAAAGAATTTTGTTTAAGAAAAAAAGAACTTTGTTTAAACAGGTATAAGTTTTTTCTGGAAGGATGGTTCCTTGATTTTTAAATTTCAGAAAAATGTGCAAGCTAAGCAGGAGGAAGGCATTTTCTTAGTTGTCTATTGCTATGTATTGCTGTGTAGCAGATGACCCTAGAATTTAGGGAGTTACAACAATGAACATTATCTGACCAAAACAATGAACATTATCTGACCGTTCCTGTGGGTCAGGAATCCAGGAGAAGCTTGTTTGGGTGATCCTGGCTGTGGATCTTTTATGAGATTGATCTCTCAAGATGTTAGGCAGGGCTGAAGTCATTTGAAAGCTTGTCTGAAGCTACCTGCGGTGTAGACGTCACCTCTCCATATGGCTGCCTCAGTGTCCTCATGACACGGTGCCTGGCCTCTCCTAGAGCTTATGATCTGAGGGAACAAGGCAGAAGCTGCAGTGTCTTTTATGACCAAACCCCAGAAACCACACACGGCCGTTACCAAAGCACCCAGTTGGTTTCACGGTTCAGCCCTATTCAGAATGGGAGGGACTAAAACAGATGTGAATGTCAGGGTTGGGAATCACTGGGGGCCATTTTGGAGGCTGGCTACCACAGTGCCTTAGAAGGAATTTGGAATGAGGAGCTGTCAGTTTAAATCTTGACTCCACTGACAACCGTGTGATCTTGGGAAAGTTCATTCACTTTACTGGCCCTGCCAGTTTTCTCACTCAGCTCACATGGTAATTGTGCTACTCAAGAGTTAAGGCCTGTGAAAGCCATTTATCCAAGCCCTGGACTTCACATTCGGGTGTTAGCAATCAATAAAGAGGAGGAGGAAGAAAAGCCATTTGGTGCAGGGTGTAAGTTAATGTTTTCAGTACAAAAAAATAGCAAATGAAGAACTAACCAGCTCATCTACCAGTCTCAACAAATTAGCACTACTCTTACAATTTTGGTGTCAAAATGCACTTTAAAGTTTCTTTTCCTTTTTCACAGATAAAGAATGGAGGAAATGGCTTAAATTAAGAGGAGAAAGATTTATGGTAGGTATGGGTACAACTCTCTGGCATTAAAGAGACTGAAAACTGGGATGGGTTCCTTCATGGGGTCCTGAAATCTCCACCTGAAAATTTTAAAGAATTAGGCAGTATGCTGTTCTTATCTACAATTTTGGTAAAAAATCACTCAGGTCATCCTTTGAAGCCATTTTAGGAGGGGATCCCACAGATCTTTTAAAGTAAAATAGTGGTGGTGGTTTAGTTGCTCAGTTGTGTCAGACTCTTATGACCACGCGGACTGTAACCCGCCAGGCTCCTCTGTCCACGGGATTTCCCAGGCAAGAATACTGGAGTGGGTTGCCATTTCCTTCTTCAGGGGATCTTCCCGACCCAGGGATCGAACCCAGGTCTCTTGCATTGCAGGTGAATTCTTTACCAACTGAGCCAGCAGGAAAGTCCCTAAAGTAAAATGGAAAGATGTATTACTGGGAGTTCCCTGTCAGTTCACTGGTTAGGACTGTGTTTCCACTGCAGGGGCCTGGACAATCCCTGGTCAGGAAACCGAGATTCCAAATCCTACAAGTTGCACGGTTTGGCCAAAAAAAAAAAAAAGGTGTTCTTGCATTGTTAAGCATGAAAAACTTTACTTTTTCATCATACTCAAATGAGAATGAGTAGCACATACTCATTCTAGAAGATTTGGAAACTACAGACAACTGTAAAGAAGTGAAAAACATTAGATCTGCCACCTTAATCTAAATGTTCTGTTTTGTGGTTTAGATGAGAAATAATTTTTTTCTGGACTCCCCTGGTGGTCTAGTGATTAAGACTCTGCCTTCCAATGCAGGGCGCAGGTTCAACCCCTAGATGGGGAACTAAGATCCCAGATGCCTCAGGGCAACTGAGCCCAGGCACTCTGGAGCCCAAGTTTGACAAATAGCCTGCCAGCAGCAATAGAGATCCCATGTGCCGCAACTAAGACTCAACGCAGCCACAATACATTAAAAAATATATATATTTTTTCAATTTAAAAAAATGTAATACTTTGTAAAACCCACTCTCCCCCCAGTTGAATGTAGTCTTACAACCAGAAGTAACCAATATTAACAGCTGGGATTTAAACACCTTTTTCAGCCTCATGGGAGACTGAAAAACAGGAATGGATTTAAATGATGGTGAAAGGC
Source organism: Cephalophus harveyi (assembly GCA_006410635.1). NCBI lineage: Eukaryota > Metazoa > Chordata > Mammalia > Artiodactyla > Bovidae > Cephalophus > Cephalophus harveyi. The sequence goes on along the minus strand of SJYT01050572.1, from coordinate 232,940 downwards.
AGGTAAGCTGAATTAGTGTGGTGATGAAGTCCCCATCTCTAAGCATCTTTACAGCTTGCATAGCTATGTTTGGGTGAATCCTGCCTGTTTACCAATTCTGCCTGGGCAGATTGCAAATACTGTACAGGGTTCATAAGTAGTACTCTCAATTTTGGTAAAAAATCACTCAGGTCATCCTTTGAAGCCATTTTAGGAGGGGATCCCACAGATCTTTTAAAGTAAAATAGTGGTGGTGGTTTAGTTGCTCAGTTGTGTCAGACTCTTATGACCACGCGGACTGTAACCCGCCAGGCTCCTCTGTCCACGGGATTTCCCAGGCAAGAATACTGGAGTGGGTTGCCATTTCCTTCTTCAGGGGATCTTCCCGACCCAGGGATCGAACCCAGGTCTCTTGCATTGCAGGTGAATTCTTTACCAACTGAGCCAGCAGGAAAGTCCCTAAAGTAAAATGGAAAGATGTATTACTGGGAGTTCCCTGTCAGTTCACTGGTTAGGACTGTGTTTCCACTGCAGGGGCCTGGACAATCCCTGGTCAGGAAACCGAGATTCCAAATCCTACAAGTTGCACGGTTTGGCCAAAAAAAAAAAAAAGGTGTTCTTGCATTGTTAAGCATGAAAAACTTTACTTTTTCATCATACTCAAATGAGAATGAGTAGCACATACTCATTCTAGAAGATTTGGAAACTACAGACAACTGTAAAGAAGTGAAAAACATTAGATCTGCCACCTTAATCTAAATGTTCTGTTTTGTGGTTTAGATGAGAAATAATTTTTTTCTGGACTCCCCTGGTGGTCTAGTGATTAAGACTCTGCCTTCCAATGCAGGGCGCAGGTTCAACCCCTAGATGGGGAACTAAGATCCCAGATGCCTCAGGGCAACTGAGCCCAGGCACTCTGGAGCCCAAGTTTGACAAATAGCCTGCCAGCAGCAATAGAGATCCCATGTGCCGCAACTAAGACTCAACGCAGCCACAATACATTAAAAAATATATATATTTTTTCAATTTAAAAAAATGTAATACTTTGTAAAACCCACTCTCCCCCCAGTTGAATGTAGTCTTACAACCAGAAGTAACCAATATTAACAGCTGGGATTTAAACACCTTTTTCAGCCTCATGGGAGACTGAAAAACAGGAATGGATTTAAATGATGGTGAAAGGCAGGTAAGCTGAATTAGTGTGGTGATGAAGTCCCCATCTCTAAGCATCTTTACAGCTTGCATAGCTATGTTTGGGTGAATCCTGCCTGTTTACCAATTCTGCCTGGGCAGATTGCAAATACTGTACAGGGTTCATAAGTAGTACTCAGGGATTTTGTCCAATACAGTAATTATTGAATAAGGTCATTAATTCCACAGATTAAGTGCCTACCACATGCCAAGACTGTGCCAGGTGTTGAAAGTGTGATGATGAACACAAGAGGATGCTAACAAGAGCAGAGACACTAAACCAAAAATCATACAAAGAAATGAACTGTGGAGGGAGACCAGGAGAGGTGCACATTTGTCAATCATCTGCTGTGCTGGAAGTTGAGCCAGTGTTACCTCCCTGGGACTTGAAGGAGATAATCTGACCTCTCTGAACTTCATTTGAAAATGGGGACAGAATCACTGGGAGAGAACATGTGTCAGTGTGGCAAACTCTGTTCCAGGGCTTGGTTCACTGAAGTATAAAAATGCGGCGCCTTTTACACTTCTGACTTGAACCTTCCTGATGGCCTTTAGTGAGTCTGCTGTGTTCCAGTGAGTCCGTTGTGATCTCTCTACAAAGATCCCACTTAATCCCAATTCCACCCGTTTATGTACATTATCCAAATGATGACTCTGAGTCAATGAGAGGTTTCACAGCTTGACCAAGACCACACATCCATGGAGAATGACTACAAGAAGATTCAAACCCAGGCCTGCCAAAATCCAAAGTCAGTGGCAATGCATTATCTTTTAGTGAGGTTCCTAGGGTATATGTGTCCTCTTGAGAATGCTTAGGTTTGCTGGTGGTGTGCTTGCTATTCAGATTCCTGAATGTGTGCTTTGCTCATAACTGTGCAGTTTGAAAACACTGACTCATCCCCAAACAGGGCAGGGCTGAATATCAGACCTGTTTATCTTATACTGCCCTGTGGCATCTGTGTTGACTTCAAAGAAGCTTTGTAATAAAAGCACTGTGATAAAACAGAAAAATACTCCCCCCCAAATATATATATATATAGGCTTATTTTTGGTGTTTCTGACAATATACTCATGAGTCTCATTAACTTTTAAAAAAATGACAGCTACTTAAAGTTGAATGACTAAAGCCAATTCTCTAACACACATCTTGCAGAGACCTCTGAACATACTCTTTTCACACTTAACTATGATGTTGTCATTAGTTTCTGTTTGATTCTGCAAGGGCAGAGACTTTGAAACATTCACATCTGGATTCCCCTGTGGCTTGACTCAACTGAGAGCCAGGAAAAAAATTAGGTATCTCCACAGTCCCTGCATTAGCTTTCTTTTGCTATTATAAAAAGTTACTAGGTTTAGTGGTTTAAAACAACATTCTGTCTTACACATTCTATGAGTCACAAGTCTGGACTGTGTGGGTCAGCTGGTTCTCTGATCTGGCTAAAATCAGCCTATTAGTAGGACTGGACTTCTCTCTGCAGGATGAGAGATGGGGAGAACGTGTTTCCAGGCTCGTTCAGGTTATGAAATCTCAGTCCCCCACGACTGTTGAACTGAGGTCCCATTACTTGTGGACAGGGCTTTGTTCTCTGCTTCTAAAGGTTTCTGACATTCCCTGGCTCATCACCCCTTCAGCAACAGTGGGTTGACTTCCTCTCAAGCTTCCAATCTGATTCTTTTCTGCCATTTCTCTCCAAGGCATCTCTTTTGCCTTCAAGGGTCCATGTAATTACACCAGGTTCACCCATATAATCCAGGATAATCTCCCTATTTTATGGTCCTTAATTCTATCTGCAGTGTCCTGTTTACCATGGAATATAACATATTCACAGATTCCAGGAACTAGAGCATAGTTTTTCTTTTTTTTGGCAGGCAGGCAACAAGAACATTATTCTGCCAACCACAGTGCCTATACTAAATGTGTACATTTTAGAATAAATCTTCTCTAGTGACTCTCTGGAGGTCAGGGGGGCAGGGGTGGTAGTGGGATGAAACTACTCAAGAAAAGATTTTAAACAGGCCAAATGATCTGTCAAAGGTTGTACATTAAACCACTACCACCACCATCACCCTTTTGTGAAAAGTCAGGTCAAACACTTTTTTTCATCATGCAAGTGGGGTTCTTCTTTCCCTGCATTGGGGTGAAGTTAGAAGGGGACAGAAGATTAGAAAACACGCTTAGGAATTCCCTGGCAGTCTAGTGATTCGCATGCTGTGCTTCCACTTCAAGGTGCACAGGTTCCATCCTGGCTCAGGGAACTAAGATCCCACATGCCACGTGGTGTAGCCAAAAAAACCCAACAAAACCATCCCTTATTTTACCTTGCACAGTCTATTCACCTTGCAGGATTTTGTTTACTGGACCTGAAAGCCTTCTGTGTGATGCGAATTTGAAGGAGAAGCACCGAACTCCAGGTGTTCCACGTGGGCAGCAGCCTGTTTATCTTCCCTCATCACTGGCTCTCCCACGTGCTAACACCAGGGAGTGGAAGGTGTGCTTCCTCACTGCGGGAAGCCTTTCAAATGTGACCAGTGACACCTCCTCTCTAATTTTAAAGAATTGGCCATTATCCAGTTTAGGACTGATTCTAGCGATGCTTCTGGGCAGTTGACTGATTCAATAGGCACAGAAAACCTATGTGTTGGGTACTCTGAACCTCATTTCATTTCATGCTTCTGCAACCAAAGCTTGGAGAGGGTAAGTACGTTGCTCATTGTCTCTTAGCCTGTACCAATTATTAAACACTTACTCTATGCCAGGAGCCAAATTATACGGACCTAATGTCAGGGTTCCCCCTGCACACCCTTTTCCAACCTGCCAGGTGTTTTACGCTGATATTCATCTCAAAAATACTGTGATAGCCATGGAATGGTTTAGCCAGGATTCGGCTCTAGATTCTTTTGACTCCATGTTCTGTGTTCCCTCTGGGGTAGTGCTTCTAAAAAGGTCTCAGGTGCATTCTGGTAAGTATGGCTCCAAAGTCCAAGTTCTTTACCCGTAATCTTATCAAGTTCACCAGGTGGTAAGAACGCTGTAGGCTGCGGGTGCAGCTTCTGCAAACGTACAGCGGCATGAAAGCAAGAAGGAAATGGGGAACTAACTGTTTAGGTCCATCAATCGTGCAATAACCGTTTTACTGGTATAAGTGTCTTTCTGTCTCATTATTATGCGGCGGTGACTCATTTAGGGGAGGACCAGAAGGGAAAGTCCTGTCTCTAGTCACCTACAAGAAGTGTCAGTAAGAATAGCTTAGGTGGAGAGGGGTAAAAGTGGGCGCTGGGAGTCGAGCTACCAGTTCTCTATTCCCACCCTTAGCCGCGCGTCGGCCCGAAGACGAGACGCGCCGAAGGAGTTAAACGTAGCTCGGGGTAGGAGGGCAGCCGGCCACCGCCCCTTCCCAGCACCACCTCCCACAATGCCTCGGGCCCCCAACCAGTTCCCGCACCTCGCGAGACTCACCCAGCCCCTTCCCCGAACGACTATCCGTCCCCCATTCCCTACCGAGCTCTGCGCGGGGAGGAGGAAGGGAGGGGAGGGCGGAAAAGACGGGACGCGGGGCACGTCGGGAAGTGTGGTCCAAGAGTTTCATGCAGCCATATTCTTCCGGAGCGGGGGAGGCCAGAGAGGCAGCCGGGACTACGACTCCCAGCCGCCCTTTCGGTTTGTTTTTGTTCAAAAAAAAAAAAAACCCCCACACTCCCCCTCCTCACTCTTCACACACACTCACACACACCCACGGCAGACACGCATACACCCGGGCGCCGAGGGGAAAGCCGATTCTCGCCTTCCCGCCCCGCCGCCAGTCGGGTCTTGGCCTCCTAGCAGAGCGGGAAAGCAGAGGCCGGAGCCGTGACCTCTGACCCCGTGGTTATGCGGAGCCGCCGCATTCCTTAGCGATCGCGGGGCTACTGCCTTCGTCGCCGCCGCCGCCGCCGCCGCCGCCGCGGGCGACTGACGCAGCGCGGGCGCGTGGAGCCGCCACCCCTCCCCCACCGCCGCCCTCGCGCCGGGTCTCGCGCCAGCCGGTCCCCGCGCGCCCGCCCCCTCTCCCCGGCCGCACCCGAGTCCTCGCGCGTCGCCGCCGCCACGCGCCCCCCGCCGCCTAACAGAAGAGGAAGAAGGAGCGCACGTGGGCCGAGGCCGCGCGCCTGGTGAGGCTAGCCGCCGAGGGGGGCTCGGTGGGGGTTGTGAGGGGTGGGCTCGCCGAGCACCCCCCCACGGGGAGGGGGAGGGGCGAAGCCCTGCCCACTGCAGGAGGGGGCGGGCCACCTTCCTCCCGGAACGGGACAACCCCCTAAGGCATTGGGTGGGGAGAGGTCCGCCGCCGGGTCGGATGTGGCGCCTTTTTCTGCTCGCCCCCCCGCACCCCCCCAAATTCCTGCGGAGGGTCGAGCTGGCGGGCCGGCTCCTCCTCCTCCTCCTCCTCTGGGCGGCGGGGCCCCAGCCTCCCTTCCCCCACTATTTGGCAGCGTCTAGGGGGTCTGGGGAAGCTTCGTTTGTGCACTCGGGGGAGTTAGGTTTCCGGGAAGGGTCGGAAGCTCCTCCCTCGCTTCCTGGTGGGCAGTGGGGTGGTGCTTTTGGCTAGGGATGGGAAAGAGCCCCCCCAGTCTGTAGGACGCGAGTAGCATTTTGAGCTTTTGCCATCTAAACCGGTGTGTGGAGTGAAGCAAAGGCTCACTTCCAGCGTGAACCCTGAGCCTTGGTTTTCAAACTTTAGTGTCCTGTGGGGGCACCTGGGGAGGTTGTTAAGAATGTTCATCCTAGGGCCCTACTTAAGACCTACTGAGTCTGAGATTCTGGAGTAGAACCTGAGTATCTTCATTTTGACCAGCTTCTCAGGTTGGTTTTAATGCAGGTGACCCACGGACCACGCTTTGAGATCTGCTGACCCGAGTCCACAAGCTAGCCCGAAGACAGGCAGTCTGCAGACAGCTAACTACACTTTGTAAAGAATGTTTGCGTGTGTTCTCTATTCTTTAGTGTCCTCTTGCATGTATACATGAAGTGTTGAACAAAGACCAGGTGTCTCTGAAGATACTGCACACTGAGGATTTAGCAAAGGAGAGAGTAATTTGAGTATTTGAAGCTGCCTGGTAATGCGGTTTTTGTGAATCTTCTGTTGTCCCAAAATGTCAGAGGACTTGCAAGTGAAATATATTCCTCTGGATTTGCACCCAAAAAGTGAAGACACTTCGAGACATGTTCTTATAAAATCTTGCTGATGACAGTAGTAGCAGGTTACACTTGTCTCAGAGATGTCACTTCTTAGAGCTGTCACAAAGCAGGGTTATAGTGCAGATAGCGTCCTTGTGTCTTGACACCCTATAGTTTATATGAAATTGCTGTAATTCACTTTTAATGATGAATGAAGCTCAGCCTTCTAATCTTTAATTTTATTGGGAAGTGAGGTTCCTGCGTCAGAGGTGTTGAGCAAAAAAGATGAATATGTGTTGGAGGTTTGTGCATATCTGTGGTACACTCTTCTTTCTTGGAGCCTTAAAACTCAGTTATTGACTTAAAAGAGGGAATGCTGTTTGGTGTGTAGGAGAAATTTCACTGGTGTACCTGATCGTCTTTCTCATATCTTTTTTGCCCAAGAAATGGAAGTAGCAATTAGTTTGTATGTTGAAGTTTTGTGTTTCAGTTACTTTGTTTTGGTTTGGCAGATGAAATTTGAAGATTTTGAAGTACTTAAGTATGTTTTTTGGATGCAGTCAAATTTGGAACCTTTGGTTAGCTTTCAGGATCTCTTGGAAGTTTCAGGATTTCTCCAGCATTGCTTCACCTGGAAACAGATTTAGGCCTAGAGGAGAGTAGTGAGAGCCAGAAGGACGTGCTCGCTTTCTCCTGGAGGTTGAGGCTGTTCATTGAAATTCTCCTCTGAGTTTCTGTTCTGCAGGTGTTTATGACTCTGGGCACCAAAAGGAAATTTGCTTGCCAGAGTTTTTACTTGTTAGAGGTAGGTGAAAGTACCTTTAAATCCTTTCTTATTTATGTCCTGACAGAATTCTAAAATCTGCCTGTCTTAAAGCTCCATTGGCTCTTCCTAGGTGAAAGACTCTGGGAATTCAGGGGTCCACTATTATGTCTCTTTATAATCTTGAGTTTATTGTGATCTACAATCCAGTTCCAGGTTGCTATTTCTGTTTTATCATTGGCTCAGTTCATGCCAGTTTGTCCCCAGTAAATTCTTTTTCTTTTATGATTCTTCATTAAAAAATAGTATTTCCTACTGGGAATTACTTATGCTCTTAAACTCTTGCAAGATGACTTGTGGGAATATGGTGTGTAGTTTTGTATATCGTCTATTGTTTTTTGTTTAGGATTTTCTGTCCCTTTGGATGGACCATTTGGTGGGTGAGGGGGAGCTCTTAAGAATTCTCTGCTCATTTGGAAAAAAAAAAATTGCTTTAACAAACCAAGTGCTGGAGAGTTTGTGAGTGCTTACACTGGACAGAGAGAAGAGTGAGCTGTAATGGTAGGAGGGTAGATTAGTTCTAAGTACTCTTTGGACAGGTGAATTTGGAGTGCTTGCTGTGGCAATCAAGATGCACTTGCTTGGGGGCAGTTTCATATTGCTCCCAACCTTGCTCAGTTTGGTGGTTAAAATGATACCAGGAACCGTTTTTAAGCTATTCTGGTAGGAAAGAAGAGACTTTTGGACTATTTCAGTAATGTAGTAAATCCCAGGAGATTGATTTTTGCAGCTGTTAATTATGTTGTTGAGAAGTAGATATTCTTCTTTCTAACACTTGCTAGTATTGTTTTTCCTAGATGTAGGAAGTACACTTTACGTGGTTGGGTGGGTCTAAATCCTCCTGCTTGTTAGAAACAGTTTGGGAGAAATAGCTGAGTGGATTTCCCTTTAGATTGAATGCCCTTAAATGGATTCTCCCTGGCTTTGAGAAACTCTTCATTGCATGCTTTATCTTTCACTTTGATTCATGACTGACCATTCTTACATCAAACATTTTTTCCCCCTTTGAAGTTGGAGAAGAGATACTTTTTGTATGCTCTTACAGGGTGGGGATAGAACACTGCTGAATTGTTCTTACACTAAAAGCTGAATGCATATACAGTTTTAATAAAAGTGAATACCTTGTATCTTTTGATGTAACTTCCCTATAGAGATTCTGTATCCTCTGTCTTAAAGATTCTCAGGCTCTTCCTGACTGCTGTTTAAATAATTGGTAACTAATTTTTGAGTCATGCTTCTTAAAAAAAAATTACTGTGAAAAAATTCACTAGCTCAGCTCACAATTAGTATCAAAGAAGTCATATTTGTGGCAGTGAACATTAGTAGTTTGTATTGTGGGTTTGTTCATCAGTGCCGCTTAACTTGGCAGTTAGGTTCTTGGAATTACAGAGATGGATAAGGTCTGCCCTTGAGGAGCTTATGGTTTTTCTGGGGTTAGAGTCCTTCTCTAACAGGTGAGTAGAATTTCATTACAAGCATGGTTAATGCCAGCATAGATGTATAAATGGTAATAGACATCCTGATTTCTGCTTACTGTCTAGGCATAATTATGAATAGTTCCTCCTTTTACTCTCAAGTGTCCTGCTTTGGAAGATGAATTGTATGTGTTGTGCAACTATGGGGCACTGAAAAAAGACGCTTAACTATCTGGCAGAGAGTAGAGAAGGCTTCCTGGAGGAAGGTGCTTTCCGAACTGAATCTTGAAGGGTGAGTAGGAGTTAGACTCCTCACAGAGGACATAAGCAGGAGCTGGCAGCAAAAAATAGGAGAGTGTGTGTGTGTGTGTGTGTGTTTATCTGCAGGGTGGAGAGTGTGGGAATCGAGTAGACCTGCACGTAGTTATTGGAACATAAAGTTTGTGGAGTATCAGAGAGCCAGGCAGAGACCAGATTGTGAGGGTCTGGCATGCCTGGCCAGCACACACCTTCTTTGTGTCTGGCATCATAGGCACTTACTCCGTTATCTCTGCAACAGCTCTGAGAAGAAGGCCTCAGTATCCTTCCTTCACAAGTGAGGAAACCTAGACGCAGGGCGGGTAGGCAACTTGCCCAGGTTTTTTTGTTGTTCAGTCGCCAAGTTGTGTCCGACTCTTTGCAACACAACTCTTTGCCCAGGTTTAGAAGACCAGAATTTGAATTTTTGAAACCACGTCTGTTTGCTTTTAAAACCCGTGCTTTTCTAGTGGGCCAGTGGCCTCACTGGAGCTTCAGCTTTCGCTGTATGGAAATAGGTTGCTGTCGAAGGACTTTAATGCAGAAAGTGATGAGGGCAGGTTTATTTTGTTGGACTGACCTCAGGCTATAGCAGGTTAAGCTCTGCGGAGCTTTGGTCTTTTTTACTGATGAATGTCTAAAATTGTTCCTAGCACAGAGTATTTCATGTATTTGTTGAAAGAAGGATGGCAGCGGAGTAAGAATGAATTTGAGGAAAGCAGGGATGTTAGAGAAGAGGCTGTTGTGTCAAGTCGGGTCAGAGCCTGGCTGTGGGGGAACTTCCCTGGTGGCCCAGTGGCTCCAAGACCTCGCACTCACAGTGCAGGCGGCCCAGTTTCGGCTCCTGGTCAGGGAACTTGATCACACATGCTGCAGTTAAGAGTTTGCGTGCTGCAACTCAAGATCTAGAGTGCTGCTACTAAGACTTGGTGCAGCCAAATAAGTAAAAAAAAAATTGTTTTTTTTTAAAGGAAAGAAACTGGCTGGGAGAACTGGGGGACAGGTGAGAGTGAAGGATGATGCCTTGGTTTCCAAATTAGGTGATGAGACAGACTGCCAACCAAGGAGAGGAATATCAGAAGAGAGAAGATGATCATGAGGGATGTCCAGTACCGAACTGAATATCTGGGGCCTGAAGCTTAGGGAGAAATCCAGGCAAGAGGTTGAAATTTGGGAGTTAATTCAGTATTTTGGTAGTGTTGAAACTTTGAGAGATGATACCCAAGGAGAATGTAAACTGAACAGAGAGATTAAGAATGGGACCGTAGGAAATAGGGGATTTATTTCAGCACCTGCTTCTCCAAAACTTGACTTCTTTATCACTTAGAACTCTTGTTCTTCCACAGAGAGAGCCTTCACAGCAGTCCTGTTAGGCTTCTTGCCTTGCATTTTATCTGTGACACAGCCATGCAGTACTTTGTTAGGGCCTTGCATTTTATCTGTGACACAGCCATGCAGTACTTTGTTAGGGCTGTTAAATGACTGTAAGATGTTGGTGTGGTTTGGTGTAACCTCAGCAGCTGCACTGCTAGAGATGGTACAGAGATACTGACAGCCTGTCTTTTTTCCTTCCTGAAAAGGATAAAATTTCTACAACTCAGCTTGTTCAAGTGAGAGAGCTCTGGTTGCTCACTAAGACATTGTTGCTGGGGCTTAATTATAGATGTCACTAATATAAATGGGATGTTCCATTTCTCCTTGTTTTGCTTGCACTAGTCATATAGAATCATAGCATTGTATTGCTGAAAGGCAAATTGTCCTGTACTAATTAACACCAGAATGCCACAACCCAGTAGTGAAAGTCACCATTGAAAAAATACAGGTACCTGGAATTCCCTGCTGGTCCAGTGGTTAGGGCTACATCCTTTCACTGCTGAGTGTCCAGATTCAATCCCTGGTTGGGGAACTAATCCTGCAAGCCAAGCCGCCCACAACAAAAAAAAAGATAAAAATATTGTAACTAATCAAACTTTCTTGGGAAGGAAAGCCTGAATGGAGGTCTGTCTTACAGTTTATAGTGCTATGTATTCTCTAGTTTAACTGTATTAACAGAATCAGGTTAAGTGGCAATTAAAGTTGGGAAGGCCCCACATACCAGAACATGGATGCTAAGAGGATGTGTATTTTCAGAATTGAAAATTAGAATATTTCTTCTATTTGCAGTCACTTTCAGCAACTAGTTAGATATATGTGTAATTTGGTTTCAGAAGTAATTTTGACTGGAAAAACTAAGATGTCAGCAATGGTACCTCATAGCAGAATTGTAGCCCATGTTGTATAGTGATGGATATAAATGGGAACTGCACACTGAACTCAGAACATCTATATTTCTTCAGGTACTGGAAAACTATTCGGATGCTCCAATGACACCCAAACAGATTCTGCAGGTCATCGAGGCAGAAGGACTAAAGGAAATGAGGTTTGTATGGTTCTTGTTGCTTAATTGAGGGTTTTAGAGAACATGTGTCTTCCTGCAGTTAGGTAGTGAATGAGAAAGTCCACAAATGCATATATGTGTGTGCACATACACACACACGTGTTTGATGGTAGTGTGGAGCTGTCTCGGTGTCGTTTGTCCTCTGGCTGGAGGGCGGGAGTGGCTGCAATTCCGTTGGTTTTCGTCAGAGGTGCAGCAGGTTCCCCATCCTTGCTCTTCTATACCTTTCACCGTGGAGCTTGTTTTCTGCATAAGGAGTCACCGTGTTTTCTCTTGTATTCCATTTTGCAGGTTTCAGTAGTAGAGAAGGAACAGACTGATCTGCTCCATCATGTCTAAAACTGTCCTCCTCTCTGTACCATATCTCTGAAGTTCTTTGTTTTTAGGCTCAGAGAAGGGTGATCCAATCATCATAAAACTTACTGATTTTTTTCCCCCCTACTGATTCTAGCCTTTCCTGCTATGAGCATGCTAAATTTGGTGATGACCTTGATTTTCTTATCCTATATTTTTCCTAGAGAAGCAACAAATTGGAAACACAAAAAGAATTGCAGGCACAAATAAAAACCAGGGACTGTCCTGAATCCTTTCTCTGCTCACCCCAACCTTTTTTTCAAAATTTAAGTGGGAGAGGAGAGCACAACACAGTTCCATCTTGGGATTCAGAACAATCAGCATATATTTTGCTGGTTAAGCTTTAGCTACTTAAATTGATCTTTTAGAATCAAAAGATCTTCACTTTCCAGTTGTCAGTTCACACATTCTCAAACTGACATTTGTGGGGAGGGAAGGTCGGGATTGTCTGGATCATGTTCTGGTGCTTCATTTAAATACTACCTATGCACGGTGCGGTGTTGTAATTGCATCTTTTGTTTTATTTTGTTTTTATGGGCTATTTCCCATCGTGCCGCTGTCTGCACTGCTGGTGGACCACTATGCCTATAGAAGGTAAGTTAGTCCTTTTGGGACAGATGGAATTGAGAACCTCACTTGTTTCTGCTTCTGGCTCTTACAGGAATTATGAAGTGGTCATGGTGGCTCGTGATGAGTGAGCAGCTCTATAATTTGTAGACAGAGGGATAGTGTGTAGGAGTCACGCTATTGGAAGAAAGACTCTGCCAGCATGCTTTCCCCTGTAGCAGAGATGTTAGCACACCCACTTGACACTCCAGATTCTGCACAAGGTTTCTTATAGAGATCGGTCCTTGGTGAAAATTTTTTTTTCTTAAGCATCCGGGGTGTTCCAAAGCCGAATAAGTAATAGTGTTTTTTTTGATGACTTTTTTAGACTCAAAATGTATTTTTAATGTGACATAAATTAGGGCCTCTAATTTTGAAAAATGCTGAGAGGCATTACTTAAGATATTGATATTTATATATCCTGCTGGAGAGAGGGACAAGAAGGTGCACAGGTGAACCCTAGTACTGACATGCTAGTGCCAAAAAGAAAAACTGTCAAAAATACAGACAAATGCTTGACAGTTTTTCTTTTTGAGATTGAATAAGTAGTCTCTAACTCACTGGAGTTGTCATTGTTTTGCAACCTTCTGTTGTAGCAGGGACCGTGAAACAACTTAAGATGCTGTCTCTTTTTTTTTTGGTTTAATGGTTGAGCATTATTGCATACTAAATCTGTTTGACTTTTTTAATTCAAATTTAAAGAATTGCTCCTGGGTAGATATAAAATAAAATGCATCTTTCCCCCTTCCCAAATGAGAAAAAGCAAATATACTATTCCTTTTGTGTGTGTATTAAAAAATAATTTAACTGGAAAAAAAGAGTATGCTTATTTTCTCAGGACAGCATCACTGATGCTTGATCTTTCTGTTAAAAATGTTATGTGGCAGTTTCTGAGCATGATGTGTAGGTTGAAAGAGAGGCTAGGGAACCCTGGTTTTGTTTCTAATTAACATTAAAATTTAAAATTTTTGAGTAAATAAAAATATTGGGTAATTTTTTTTTTTTTTCAAAACTCCTGAGTGTACCTGAAAAATATGTGCAGTGTTTCTAAATTTCTTGCGAGTTTGGTTCATATTGGCAAAAGGCAGTTAAGAATCATCAGATGTGGAGTAGAGATATCACGTAACCTGTTATCCCAGAGCTCTCTAGGTGTGATTTATGTGAATTTCATGTGCTACTCCTTTGCCACTTTCAGAACAGAATTCTTGTCATGGGATGTTTTATATTTCTTCCTGTTCTTGATTTAAGAATGAGTTGAAGTGTAAGAGATCTTTGAGTAAGTAGATATCTTGGTTTGTATGACCTTTTTCCATCCTTGTATATTTTTACAGTGGGACATCCCCTCTCGCATGTCTTAATGCCATGCTACATTCCAATTCCAGAGGAGGAGAGGGGTTATTTTATAAACTACCTGGCCGAATCAGCCTTTTTACACTCAAGGTAAGTCATGTAAATTCTCCTTTAGTGCAGTGGTTCTTAAAATTTTAGTGTTCATAAGGATTCCCTGGTAGGTCTGGAATGAGGCCCACGGATTTGCATTTCTAATAGGCAGGCGAGGGATGCTGCTGCTGTTCTGAAATGGCACATTGAGAGACGATCTAGTGTGAACAGGGTATTAGGAATGATTAAATATTTAGTCGTATCAGCTATTGTGTCTGTAATGTTTTTCCTTGTCTATATCTTTGCAGATTATATGCAATAGAGGGATAAGTTTGTGTGTGGGTAGTTGCAAATGTGCTTAATTATGAATTTGTTTATAATAATGTTGTGAAGGATAAATTACTGGACAGCTGAGTAAGACCTACTCTATGGAAAATAACTGAAATTTGAAAATACTTGTGGAAATTCAAAAACTCATTAGCATTTACCAAGTGGCACTAATTACTATTGGAGAGAAATCAGGTAGAATTCACAATAAAGCTTAAGTAGAGCGAATTGATGGAGAAGGCAGTGGCACCCGACTCCAGTACTCTTGCCTAGAAAATCCCATGGAGGGAGGAGCCTGGTGGTCTGCAGTCCATGGGGTTGCTGAGAGTTGGACACGACTCAGTGACTTCACTTTCACTTTTCACTTTTCATGCATTGGAGAAGGAAATGGCAACCCACTCCAGTGTTCTTGCCTGGAGAATCCCAGGGGTGGTGGAGCCTGGTGGGCTGCCGTCTATGGGGTCGCACAGAGTTGGACACGGCTGAAGCGGCTTAGCAGCAGCAGCAGCGTGAATTGAACAGGCTAAGTGCCTTTCTACTGTTTGTGATATATATCATTTAAACCAGGAGTTAGGCAGATTTTTTTCTGTGAAGGACCAGATAATAATATTTTAGGTTTTGTGGGCCACACTCTCTCTGTCATAACTATTCAACTTTACTGTTGAAGTGGGAAAGCAGCCACAGGTAATGCACAAATGAATGGGCATAGGTGTGTTCCAATAAAACTTTATTTATGAAAACAAAGAGTGTACTAGATTTGGCTTGGTGGTGGTGTTTGCTGACTCCTAATTTAGACATAGTTGACCTGTTGGTAATCCACTCCAGTGTTCTTGCCTGGAGAATCCTAGGGATGGGGGAGCCTGGTGGGCTGCCATCTATGGGGTCGCACAGAGTCAGACACGACCGAAGTGACTTAGCAGCAGCAGCAGACCTGTTGTTGGTGAAGGATGAAACTGAAAATCTGATGCTAATCCTTCTAATCATCCATAATGTAGTTATAAATTGCAGTACATAAAATTTTCTGTTTTAGTTTTGTTTTGATTGATTTGTTTATTAAAAATGAAGATTTGAACAAACAGCAGCTGTATAACCTATGGTCATAAATCTTGATCTGTAGATACACATGTGTATCTTATGTCCCCCTGTCTGTGCTATTTTCTATATTTTTATTTATAATATTTCAGACTTTAAAAGGCAGCATAATGTAATGTCAGAAACTAAGCCTTGAAAGAGATAGCCCTGAGTTCAATACCTAGCTCTGTAACCTGGGACATATATAACCCTTCTTTATGGTTGTGTATGCATACCTGACACAGTCAGTCCTTAATAAGTGGTAGCCTTTATGGTATTCCTTTAGGTTCCTTAATCTTAATTGCTTGTTAACGGCATTTTTCTGTTATGTATTATATGTAATTTTGTATAGTTATAATTGTATGTATTATATGTATTACAAATGTGCTTGTTAATGGAATGTTTCTCTTTTAAGAGGAAGGAGAAATACCTATTTCTGTGGACACCTAAAGGAAAGGAATTGAGTTTCATTTGTCTTTGTAATTTGACTCTGCAGAATTCTTGGCATAGTCCATGCTTAATAAATACTTGAACTGAGTTCAGTGTCTTGATTTTCTGAGTGAACTCCGTTGTATGAATTTGCCGTACGCTTGGGGGTGTTCTGTTAGTCTGCAGCCCATGTCTGAGATACACTGATTGTTGTGCCCGGCACGTTCTCTTACCTGCATTGCCTTTATGTTGCCCAGTCTTCCTAGCAGCTTGCTCACTGTGGTTGTACATCACCTCCCTAATATTTTTGAGTTCATGGTTTGCTTGTCTGGTTCCCCCAGTGAGACTGTACACTTGAGGGTGGAGAGTGGATCTTATTCATTTCATTATCCACTTGGATAATGTACAAAGTGACTGTCAATAAGTGTATATTTAATGAACGAATTAGTGAATAATGGCTGCATTCTGGTACTTCATTATTATCCTTTGCTTTTGACTTTTGGTAGTAGATACTACTTAAAGTCTTGATGAAACTATATAGACCTGCCTCTGGCATCTCACTCACAGCCAAAATGCAAGATGCTTATTCCTGTGGCTTTGGTAGACTTTTAGCTTGGCTGATTATCTATGCTGTCTTTTAAGATTTTGACCTATTATAAAATGATACATGGAAATGTAACAGAAAGTAAAATGCAACAGAGAAAGTAAAGGTAGCCTGCAAATTCTGCTACTTGTAACCTGATAATTATGTAAATAATATTTGAAAAAAATGGATTGTAATTTCTTTATGGCTTTGGTGCTTATTTGTTTAGTTAATATGTTTGCTGTCTTGGTACATAGGGACACACCTTATTCTCCCCCCGACCTCTACCCCCTTGGGCTTCTTGAGAGTGAATCATTGATTAGTCTTATTAGTTGCCTCATTATCACCATGCTATCTTCTAGAAATTGTGCAGACATTTACTTTATTGTTATTTGGGAATGGATAAGAAAGGATACCAAAAATCTGAACCAGCTGATTACCATCCGAATCACCTGAGGACCTAGGTCTGCTGACTAAAGTCCACGGTGATGCATTTTTTTCCTCTTATCTCAAAAAAAAATTTTTTTTTTTTTTGGAAAAAATTTCAGACCTACAGAAAAATTGGAGTACTGCAGCCAGCTTGCTTTCTTCCTGATTGCTATAAGTTTGCTTCATTTGCTTTATCCCTCTATCCATATGTATGCGTTTTTCCCCAGAACCATTTAAAAGTGTTAAACTAGTACTGCTATTTCACCCCTACACATCTCAGAATGTATGTCTTAAGAACAAGGACATTATGTTGCATAACCATAGTATCATTATTATAGTCAAGAAAATTAACGATATAGTAGTATGTAATATAAGTCTATGTTCACATCTTTTCTGGTTTTAAAAATATTCTTTACGGCTTATTTTTTAAGTCAGTCCTTCAGTCAGGAATCATACGTTCCATTTGGTTGTCGTGTCTCTGCAATCTCCTTTAGCGTGGGACCGTTCCTTTACCTTGTTTTGTTTTTCATGGCGTTGGTATTTTTGAACACTCCAGGTCGGTTGCCCTATAGAATTAAGTACATTTTTCAGGGACTAATAAGCATGTAGAAATCTTGGTTATTTCCAGACGCCTTCACGTTTGTACTGCTACATCATGTCTCCTGTTCCAGGTTGTCACCCAGAGCCACTCGGCAGTGAAGGATGGAAGTGATGGGATGTTTTGTTTGATGGGTGTCTGTCTAAGGGTAGTTTGCTCCGAGTCTTGCTTGTAATAAGGGACAGGAAGGCACAAGTTATTTAACTCATACTCTTGTGTTTCATTTTGAGGGTGTAGTGACACCTGTGAACTCCTGTGGTATTTTTTCTGCCTAAGTGCTTTTCATATTGTTGAGAACAAGCATGTGCAGAAAGGTTTGGGTTCTTTCTCCCCCCTGCTTGAAACTCTTTTCTGGAGGACCATAAAGGTCAGAAAGCATGGGATTTTGCTACTTAGTTGAAAATAGGAGTTTTTTTCAGTTCTAAAGTTTGTGTAGCGTTACCTATGATTACCAAAGCTTTACTGATAAGCCAGAGTCTTCTGGGGCTTGCCACAGGATTCCTTCTCTGATAAAATTTGTTCTAGGTAATGTGATGGTACATTTGACACTTCATACATAGATGCTTGCATCAGGCCTTAGAGCTAGTCCTCAGGGACGGATGGGGCAGATGAAATCTGTCCATGCTTTCAATTCTTGATTTGAGTTGCTTTCCTTAAGCTTTCTCTGAAGTTGGCTATCAGTGTCCATCATTGCCTGGTTAGAGATGGGATTTATATTGTCTTTTACGCTTGGGATTTCCCATCCTTGTAAACCAGTGAGAGCGCCTTTGTAGTGTTCCGTGTTTTTAGGAGTTTCATGTTGAACACCTTTGCTTCTGTGACAAGGTGCTTCTGTGTCATTGGTGAGGTTAATCTGGTTTGGTGAGTGGCTATTCCAGCACTCACTGTCAGGCATGACTGCAGTCATTTGAACATTGTAAAGTTTTATTGTGAAATGATGCTCAAGTGAAGATGTCATGGCTTTTTGGACCTTATTATACCTCACGTGGTGATGCAGGGCTCAGCCTTAGGGCTCCTTTAATTCAAATAACAAGTCTAGCTGAATCTTTTTAATATGTAGAATATATAAATTTAAAGTACTAAAAAAATCTTCCTGGTAAAAGAAATAGATGTCTGCACTTGAAATATTCATCCATTAAAATTCACAGTTTGCAAATAAAAGCAAATGGAGGAAGAGAGGGAGGTAAGTTTTGCAGTTTCGCAATGTTATTTATAGAACTACAATTAAATTTTTCTTGTACAACTCCACAATTACATCAATTCTAGAGCTATTTACATTACCATTAAATATCAGGGAGACTTTGATACAATAAATTATAGAGTCATTTGAAAGGCAGCCCCAGAATCCATTTTGATTTTTGATAGGTGCATATCAAGCAAAGTGGTCTTTTAAAAACACAAATCATACCATACCACTGTCCCGCCTGGTCCTTGCCTACCTCTCTGATTTGCTCTCCTGATGCCTTCTCCTTGGTTATTATACTTCAGCCACTTTGGCCTTCACTCAGTTTCTCAAAAGCCCCAAACTTGTGTCCGCCTTAGGGCTCTTAGACTTGCTAGCCACTCTGTCCGGAAAACTCTGGAGTAACTTCTTGTCATTTGGTTGTTAGTCCAAGAGTATCTTCCCAGTGAGGCTTTCTCTAAATGCCAATTCTAGTTACACAGCGTTGACCGAGTTTTGGTTGTTTCAAAGTCCTGCCTTGTTTGTTTGGTTACTTGGTTATCACTAGCCTCCCTCCACTAGAATATCAGTGCAGGGGCTTGTTTTCACTGTATCTCCTCTGTCTGGCAAATAATACATATGTAATAAGTATTGGCTGAATGAAAAGTAGAGGATAGCATCACCAAAATCTTAAGCCAGATAGTCCTCCTGGTAATCTAGTTTTATGTTTTATTATAGAATATGCATATTCTGGGTTATTTTTCCTTCTCAGCAAGCTGACTTCTTAGAATCCTGTTTTTTTCTTGCCCTCTTTAGAGCAGTTAGTTCTGCATTAATCTGTGAAAGAATCTGCTGACACTGGAAATAAATCTTTCCCAGGCTATGGCCATAATCTGCTTCCTCCAACTGCTGAAGGCAGAAACTGTGCCATTACAGTTTAAATATTTTAGGTATGCTTTAGATACCATGTTGATCTTTTTAGAGTTTTAAACTTTGATCATCTTTCTTAGAACTTCTTTTATATAAAATGATAATGATGTTTTAGGTATCTTTTATAATTTGTGTTAACTTTATCAAATATATGAGTTTTTAATGTGTAGAATCCTAGAATTTGAGTGTGGAAGAGCCTCTGAAACAATCTAGTTTATCTGTATTTTGCAAACAGAAAACTGAGCTTCTAACAGTTTAAGTTATCCTTCATGACCATGTAACCTCTTCATGACCATGTATCCTTGTGACAGATGCATAGGGCCTAGTTGAGACTAGAATCCACGTTTTGAGTTTGAGTTCTTATAGCTCAGTTGGTAAAGAATCCGCCTGCAATGCAGGAGACCCCAGTTCGATTACTGTGTCAGGAAGATCCGCTGGAGAAGGGATAGGCTACCCACTCCAGTACTCTTGGGCTTCCCTTGTGGCTTAGCTGGTAAAGAATCTGCCTGTGATGTGGGAGACCTGGGTTTGATCCCTTGGGTTGGGACAATCCCCTGGAGAAGGGAAAGGCTACCCACTCCAGTATTCTGGCCTGGAGAATTCCATGGACTGTTTAATCCATGGAGTCACAAAGAGTAGGACATGACTGAGCGATTTTCACTTTCTTTTCATTATGCCATTTTAGAATAATTTTTCTTCAGGTTTTAGGACCTTTGGTTACTTCATCTTTTTGAAGCATCTTATGAGTTCCTTGATATTTCTCAAAATGTTAGTTTTATTCTCTTTACTGAAAGTTCTTACAATTGTTAAGCACAAGTAACTTTTCACATCCTTAAAGGTGTAATCTTTAGTTATGGACAGTCGGTTTCCTTTTCTGCACTCTGCATTAATTACCTCAGCATTTCTGATGGCGGTGGTTCTTTTCTGTACCGGAATGAGTGGTATATGGTGGTAGTGAGAGCACTGGACTAGAGTGGAGGTCTGGGTTTTAACACAGTGCCTCAGGTCCTATGGAATATCTCCATTTATACTGCTTTGTCTCCGACACTGGGAAGTTGAAATAAGTTGGTTGTTTAAAAAACTTCAGGTGTAAACCCTTTTTTCTCATGAAATGGAGCTGCAATGGTATAGATGATTGTGAAACTGCTCTGGTAGAAACAAGCTTCTCTGGTGGACTCTGCTATCCCCGTCCTATGCTCCAAGCACCCAGGACGTCTTTCCCGGACCCTGAAGCTCTGTTGAAAGCCTCCTGGAGTCAGAATGCAGTGAAGATGCTTTCTGTGCTCACATTCTAGCATCTAGACTATGTTGTGTGAACAGTTAAGTCAGCTCCGGATATTTTTCTTTTGTGGTGCATTTGGAATTGACTAGAGGCTGACTGTTTTATTGTAAACCTTTTCCACTGTGTACTGCATAGGTCTCTTGGTAGAGTGGTACCATTTGCTGTGGTTAATGGTAGTAATAGTTTGGTTTTGATGGAGGTTTTGACCCCTCAAGTTTTCTTATTGGAGTAATTCTCAAGTGCTGCCTGGATCCACCTTTGAAAACTGGGGTATTCTATTGTCTGACAGATGTTCAGCTCGCTCAGGGAGAAAAGAGAACTTGCTTGTCAGTGGAGCCCTGGTCTGACTCTGGTTTGATGCCTAAAGATGATGAGCGGCCCTTTGTCCTGCTACCTCCTGAAGTTCCAAGCCTTGTAAGAATGAAGTGGTAAATGGTAAAGGCCCGGGAACAGAGGTTTGGAAAGCACCACCACTGGAATGATTTTGTGCAGTTCAGAGGGGTGGGCAGGGTGATAATTTTTTTAAGTGTGATTTTTTAAAGCACCAGCATTGTAGGAAAATGAAGACCTTGTCCAGGCTTTGGCCTTCCTTGGGACTGTGTGTGAAAAAATGCTTCAACTTTTTTGGTCAGCCAGTATGAAAACTACATTTGAACTCTTCTCAATCCTACACATCAGACTATTTGGGATTGTTTGAGGAACTTGTTTAGTCTAAGGAAGTTCCTTCTTCTTTTAGTTTAGTTAAATCTGGTAGAAAAGATGGAAACTGATGCTTGAGTACTGATATATTCCAGACAGACATCATACTGCTCACATTGGTCTTTTGAAAACACATATGTTTTCCTATTCCTGTACTAATGGGGGAAACAGCCTGAGAGAGTTTAAGTACAGTACGTCAAGGCTGTATATTGTCACCCTGCTTATTTAACTTATATGCAGAGTACATCATCAGAAATGCTGGGCTGGAAGAAGCACAAGCTGGAATCAAGATTGCTGGAAGAAATATCAATAATCTCAGATATGCAAGGGCTTCCCTGGTGGCTCAGAGGTTAAAGCGTCTGCCTCCAATGCGGGAGACCCGGGTTCGATCCCTGGGTCGGGAAGATCCCCTGGAGAAGGAAATGGCAATCCACTCCAGTGTTGTTGCCTGGAGAATCCCATGGACAGAGAAGCTTAGTAGGTTATAGTCCACGGGGTTGCGAAGAGTCGGACACGACTGAGCGACTTCACTTCACCTCACCTCATGCAGAGGACACCACTCTTATGGCAGAAAGTGAAGAGGAACTAAAAAGCCTCTTGATGAAAGTGAAAGAGGAAAGTAAAAAAGTTGGCTTAAAGCTCAACATTCAGAAAACTAAGATCATGGCATCTGGTCCCATCACTTCATGGCAAATAGATGGGGAAACAGTGGAAACAGTGTCAAACTTTATTTTTTGGGGCTCCAAAATCACTGCAGATGGTGACTGCAGCCATGAAATTAAAAGACAATTACTCCTTGGAAGGAAAGTTATGACCAACCTAGACAGCATATTAAAAAGCAGAGACATTACCTTGTTAACAAAGGTCCATCTAGTCAAGGCTATGGTTTTTCCAGTGGTCATGTATGGATGTGAGAATTGAACTGTGAAGAAAGCTGAGCACCGAAGAATTGATGCTTTTGAACTGTGGTGTTGGAGAAGACTCTTGAGAGTCCCATGGACTGCAAGGAGATCCAACCAGTGCATCCTAAAGGAGATCAGTCCTGGGTGTTCATTGGAAGGACTGATATGTTGAAGCTGAAACTCCAATACTTTGGCTACCTCACGTGAAGAGCTGATTCATTTGAAAAGACTCTGATGCTGGGAGGGATTGGGGGCAGGAGGAGAAGGGGCCGACAGAGGATTAGATGGTTGGATGGCATCACTGACTGAATGGACATGAGTTTGGGTAAACTCCAGGAGTTGGTGATGGACAGGGAGGCCTGGCGTGTTGCGGTTCATGGGGTTGCAGAGTCGGACACGACTGAGTGACTGAACTGAGCTGAAGTCTCCTTGGTATGAATCTTCAAGTTGTGAACTTTCAAAGATGCGATGTACATCCCATCAACGTCAGGCGGGAATGAATGAAACTGCAGCTTGCCCTCCATCTCCTATTGCTGAGTCTTTCATCTCTACCACCTTCCACCTTCTCTCTTCCAGTCAATAACTCATTTTGCCTGTTCACTCGATGCCAGCCCCTGTGTGCCAGCTGTTGTACAGTGCTACTATAATTTTCAAGGCACTATAAAGTTAAAATTGTTTTATTTTTTGTTTTTTTTATGTATTATTTGTGTGAAAAGTATTTTAAATCTGTTATAGTACAGTACTAAATTGTACTAGTGTTAGTTGTACCTAGGCTAACTTTGTTGGACTTATGTACAAATTGGATATAGGAATGCGCTCTCAGAACAGAACTTGCTCGTATGTAGGGGACTTGATATAAATGATATGAAGTCACATTTTTGGTTATTTGAGAGACTGGTATTTAACACATGGAGGACAGGTTAGAATATTCTGCCAAATGAGTGGGTTCTCAAATGCTTGCGATGCATTCTCAGAGTTCTGAAAGAATAACTTCAGATTCTTTGTGCAACATGAGACAGGAGAAGAATAGGGAGTCTAAAAGGTGTCCATTTTCTTCTGGAAGATGCTGTCATCTTTGATTCACGTGTAGTAGATGGGCTTTGAAATGTGTGCCTTTCAGTCAGGTAATCCTTTTATTTTAGTCTTCTCTTTATGCCAGCTTTTCTTTAGGAAATTAGCTGCTGACATTTCTTTTAGAGTTGGTTTTTTTTTCGGTCTGCATTTCCTCTGCCTCCTTTAGGTTGTCCTTGTGTGCCAGCTACCGAAATAGCTCCTGCCTGGTCTGCTTGCTTCCCTTGTGCTTCCTTAGAATCCGGTGTCCTCTTTTGTAATCCATAAAGCAGCTAGAGAGATTACTTTAAAAAACATCATTTGATCACGACACATTTCTGTTTGACTCCTGGCAATAGATTCCCTTTTTATACTGTTCAGGGGGTTCTCAAGGCAAAAATACTGAAGTGGTTTGCCATTTCCTTTTCCAGTGGGCCACGTTTTATCAGAACTCTCCACTAGGACCCATCCATCTTGGGTGGCCCTACACGGCATGACTTGTAGTTTCACTGAGTTAGACAAGGCTGTGGTCCATGTGATCTGTTTAATTCGGCTGTAGTCCATGTGATCCACTTGCTCCTTGGAAGAAAAGTTATGACCAACCTAGACAGCATATTAAAAAGCAGAGACGTTACTTTGCCAATAAAGATCTGTATAGTCAAAGCTGTGGTTTTTCCAGTAGTCATGTATGAAAGTGAGAGTTGGACTGTAAAGAAAGCTGAACACCAAAGAATTGATGCTTTTGAACTGTGCTGTTGGAGAAGACTCTTGAGTCCCTTGGACTGCAAGGAGATCCAACCAATCCATCCTAAAGGAAATCAGTCCTGAATACTCATTGGAAGGACTCATGTTGAAGCTGAAACTCTAGTACTTTGGCTACCTGATGGGAAGAATTGACTCACTGGAAAAGACCCTGTTGCTGGGAAGGATTGAAGGCAGGAGAAGGGGACGCCAGAGGATGAGATGGTTGGATGGCATCACCAACTCAGTAGACATGAGTTTGAGCAAGTTCTGGGAGTTGGTGATGGACAGGGAAGCCTGGTATGCTGCAGTCCATGGGGTCGCAAAGAGTTTCAGACATGACTGAGCAACTGAAATGAATAGTTTCCCATGGTGTTTACCAAAAAATTCTAACTTTGCTCAGCCACACTGCCCTTCTTTCAGTTCTTGTAATTCCTTAAGCTCTTTTCAGTTTTACGGTCCTCTATTTGGAAGTCTCTTCTCTCCACTGTTGACTGGCTCAACTAAGTGGGTCTCAACTTAATTGTCAGGTCCTCAGAGAAAAGCCTTCTCTAAATTGGGTTTTCCTGTTGTGCCCTGAACTTTTCGCTTGTAAGTTTATAATTATAATTATTTGGGTGATTGTTCGATGTGTTTCTCCTGACTAGGCCCTAGGGGCAGAGAATCTGTTTTAGTTTGTTCTGGGTTATATCCTCAGTACCTATCATAGTAGGTTTGTTAGACAAATGCAGTGGAAAAACACAGAGAGAGAGGTTGTTCTGATTTGATTGGTAGCAATTCTCTTTGCTGAACAGTTAAATTGATTGAGAATAGTAATTGTCAGTATTAAAACTGAAATATGTGGTACAGAATGTTTATCAGGATCTTTTTTTCATGGAATGGAGTGTTTGAAAACCTCCAAAGTGTAAGCTTTGTTTTCTCAAAAAAGAAAAAACGTGATAGCGTCCAGTGTTACTCTTGAGATCTAGTGACATGTTGACCCCTAACACTGTGTATGTGCCCCCCTTCTTTTTGTCTCCTGCCTTTCTCTGAAAGTGCTTAAGGTCTTATTTCCATGATGATATACTGTAGTGTGGGTCTTTTCTTTCGCTCCACATGCCTTATTCAGATGTCTGGTGACTTTTCGTGGAGACCCTCTTCTTGAGAGTCAGGCTTTTAAATGCTGGCTTTAAATGCTGGCTTTTAGATTTCAGGGCATTGTGGTTTTGCGGCTTGACTTGTCTTCTGCAGGGGTAGTGGTGGTCACTTAGATGCTTGGTGTTGGAGTCGGGGTGTCTTATCTCCTGATGCGGACTGAACAGTCATGATTTCCCACCTCACTCCCGTTTCACCCTTACCTTGAATACGTCAGTTAGTGAGAATTCCATCTTTTTAGTTGCTTAGGTAGAAACTTTGGAGTTCTCTTTGAACTTTCTTTTTCCTCCATGGCACATGTAATCATCAATAAATCCTATTGGCTTAAGTTTCAGGATATACCCTATTTTACCATTCCCCCACCACCATTCTGGTTTACGTCACCATCATCTTTCTCCTAGATTGTTGTAGTAGCTTCCTAACTGGTCTCCATACCTCACTCTTACCACCCTCCTCAGCACTGGAGCCAGTCCTCCAGTGCTCGGCCCCCCAGCCCCCCTTCACTCAGGGTAAAGGCCGAAATCCTTTGAGTTGCTTGCAGCGCCCTTTCACCATCTGCCTCCCTCACTCCCATCTCTCTTGCTCTTGCTCTGTCCCCTTTCACTCATCCTGGTTGATAAACACAGTGGCTTCCTTGGTGATCCGTAAACGTGCTGCCAGTGTTCGTCTCAGGGATTTCGCCCCTTCGCTTCAGCTGTCTGAAATGCTTCTCTCCCCAAACACCCTCATGGCTTGCTTCCACACCTCCTTCCAGTCTGCTCAAATTGTACCCTGACCTCCTCACACCACGTCGCTCTCCCAGGCTCCCTGTTGCCTTAGATCTTCTTCTCTTGGTATTTATCGCTGTCGGATATACTACATTATATGCACATTGATTGTTGTTCTTTTCTGTCTCCTTTGACTGGAACCAGTCCACTAGGGAAGAATTTTAATTCTAGTTGATGTTGTTTCTTCAGCCCCTAGGAAAAAGGTAGGTACTCAGTAAGTATTTGTGTGAGTAAATGAATCATAGTTCATTTCTTTAATTTGGTAATACAGTGAATTATGTCAGTATATTTTTTTTTTCAGTGTTCAAGCATCCTTGTATTCTTAGGATAAATGTCACTGTGACATGGTTTTCTTTTAAATACCACATCGTTGGTTTATAGTATGAATAATTTATTTAGGATTTACATCTGTGTTCATGAGTGACCTCTCTACATTTGATATTTTGGTTTAAACCTTGCTCTGTTTTGGCATCAAAACAAGCTGTGCTATTGTCCCTGTCTTGATTCTTTGCAGTAGTGTCTTTAAGACAGTTTCTTTTTTGTAAAATTTGCCTATAAAACCTGCTGGACGTGATGTATCTTACTTTGAGAACATGTTTTTACTTTTTAAGATTGTGAAATGTATAAATTATGCAAAAGAGAATATATGCAAGTTGAGTGTTATTTTAAATAATAATAACTAAGAAATAAACTGCACACTCCTGTATCCACTAGCCAGCTCAGGAACAGAACATCCTCTGTACTCTTTGAAGCCTCTGCTCAGATGCGTCTCTATCCCTGTAAGATAACCACTGTTCTCATTTTCATATTAATCATTGCCTTCCTTTATTTCCAAGTTTATCCACATGTGTATGTATTAT
The DNA here is from genome assembly GCA_006410635.1 of Cephalophus harveyi. Lineage (NCBI taxonomy): Eukaryota > Metazoa > Chordata > Mammalia > Artiodactyla > Bovidae > Cephalophus > Cephalophus harveyi. The sequence goes on along the minus strand of SJYT01050572.1, from coordinate 206,342 downwards.
AGAACATGCCTTTTAAAAATACCTTTATGTGAGTGGAATCAAACTGTATTTGTCTTTCTCAGACCTGCTGTTTTTGCACTTACCATTTCTGAGCTTGATCTGTGTTGGTGCATTTAATTGAAATACATCATATTTTCTGCTGTGTGTTGTCTTAGGGTTTGAATATTCCATGATTTCTTTGTCCATTCTGCTTTTGATGTCTATTTGGGTTGTTGCTGGTTCTCGCTGTAACAAACACCGCAGCACTGGTTACTCCTGTACATCTCATGGCGTCTGTGTGTGGTAGCTTCTGCAGGGTGTGTACGTTGCTGGGAATGGGGCTGACTAGTTGGTCTTACACCTGATCATCATTACTAGGTAGTACAGCTGTTTTTCAAAGTAATTGTATGAATTTACATTCCTTTCATAGTATATGAGAATTCCTGTTGCCCCACACCTTGTGGAGGTAAAATAGTTTATTTTCCCCTGTTTTTAAATTATGATATCATTTAATACAGTAGAATTCACTCATTTTGATGTACTACTGTACAGTTCTGTGAGTTTCAGAAAAAATTCATTTGAAAATTTTTTTTAGTTCACATTTGTTTTGACATTTTCTTTGGCATTTTAATAGTGCTACTTAAAGGTATGCCTTACGTGGTTTGAATGTGGTTGCTCCAGTAAATGCTGGTGCTAACGTGCTTCTCTCTCCCCTGAAAATTCACTTTTACATTTATGGACAGTAAAATTCACCCTTTTCAGGTTATAGTCCTTTGAGTTTTGGCAGACACATAGAGATGTGTATTTGCTACCATCATTAAGATACAGAGCAATTTCATCACCCTGGAATTCTCCCATGCTTTTTTTCCCCCCCATGCTTTTTGGTAGTCACTTCTTCCCATCTCAGCTCCTGCCCAGCCATTGATTTGTTTTCTGTCCTTGAAGTTCTTCCTTTTCCGGAATGTCATATAAATGGGCTTATACATTATGAGGCCCTTCAAGTCTGGCTTCCTTCGCTTAGTGTGAGGTGTTTGAGACTTAGCCATCTTGTAATGTATAGTGTAGTCCCCCCTTATCCAAGTTTTCACTTTCTGTGGTTTCAGTAACTGGTGGTCAACTGCAGTCTGAAATATTAAATGAAAAATTCCCGAAGTCAACAATTCATAAATGTTAAATTGCACACTGGTCTGAATAGTGTGAAATCTTGAGCCATCCTGTGCCCTCCCACCCGGGATCCCCAGCCGTTGACACTGTGTGCTCCTGGCACCCAACCATTGATGCTGTCATGGCTCAGCGATGTAGGGCCACCCGAAGCAGGTGATCTCCCTCTTGTAGCCTGCCACTACGTCACAGCGCCTGCATCATTCACCTGCCTTCACCTCACATTGTCGCAAGGAGGGTGAGTGCAGTCTGATAAGGTAATTTTTAGATAGAGACTCGATCTACATAACGTTTATTACAGTTTTCTTTATTATTGTTGTTGTTAATCACTGTGCCTAATTAGTAAATTAAACACACTTAATTATCATTGGTGTGTATGTGCAAGAAAAAACATAGTATACATAGAGTTTGACACTATAGCGGTAGTTTCTTCCTTTTTATTGCTGAATAATATCCTGTTGTATGGATCTACCATGTTTTACTTAATCCATTCCTTAGCTGATAGACATTTGGATTATTTTCTTTTAATAACCGATATTTTGTTTAAACAATTTAAGATTTTTTATTGACATATAGCTACTGTACAGTATTATATGTTGAAGGTGTACAGTATAGTAATTCACAGTTTTTGAAATCTGCTCCATTTGTAGATGTTACAAAATTCTGGCTGTATTCCTTGTGTTGCACTATATATCCTTGTAGCTTATTTTACACATAATACTGAATTGGCCAAAAAGTTTGTTCAGGTTCCTCTGTAATATCATGGGAAAAACCTGAATGAATTTTTTGGCCAACTCAATAGTTTGTACTTTTTTTAAAATTGGAGAATAGTTGCTTTTCAATGTTGTGGTCTCTGCCGTGCAGCAATGCCAATCAGTCATAATTTTATATATATATATATATATGTATATATGTATGTATCTCTCCTCCTTCTTGAGTCTCCCTCTCCCCCACTCCCTCAGGACATTTGGATTATTTTCTTGTTTGGACTATTAAGAGTAGTGCTATGAATATTTGTATACAAGTCTTTGTGGATAAACGTTTTAATTCCTCTTGGGTAGATACCGAGCAGTAGAGTTGCTGAGTTATAATTCCTGTTTACTAAGAAACAGCCAACCTGTTTTCCAAAGTGACTGTATAACCTTACATTCAAGTTTATTGTTCCTTAGTAAAATTTTTTCTTCCCTATGCCCCAGCAATATTATTTTTTCCCTGAAATTATTTTGTTACTGGATACAGCGCATCCAGCTCTCTTATCATTAGTTTTTGCATGGCGTATTTTTTCCATCCTTTTGCTGTTAACCTATCTATATCTTTTAAGTTTCTTCATATTTCTAGTTGGGCTCTCATTTATTTTTAACTAGTCTAATAATTCCTACATTTTAATTAGGATGCTTGAACCATGTACATTTAGTGTAATTATTGATAAGGTTGGATTAAGTCTTCCATCTAGTTGTTCATTTTCTCTTTTTCTGTTGAATTTCTATTTTCTTTTCCTGCCTTTTGAACGAGTATTTTTAGTTTTATGTTTCTTTGAGACATTTATTTTTTAAAATTTTTTTATTGAAGAATAGTTGATTTACAGTGTTTCAGGTTTATAGTAAAGTGACTCAGGTATACATATACATATATATCTATTCTTTTTCAGATTCTTTTCCATTATAGGTTATTACAAGATATTGAATATAGTTCCCTGTGCTACGCAATAGATCCTTGTTCATTTTATATATAGCAGTGTGTATTTGTTAACTCCAGGTTCCTAATTTATCCCCCTCCCCTGCTTAACCCTGGGTTGAGTGTTTTTAATATTCCTTTTATCATCACAGCTTATTAACTATTTTTTTTTTCTTCAGAGGTTGCTTTATTGTTTACAAAATGCACCTTTAATTTTACATTGACTACCTTTGAATAATATTACATATTTCACATAAAACGAAGGATCCTCATGATGCTTCCATTTACTTCCTCCTAGCCTTTGTGCTATTTTTTTTATATTGAAGGATAATTGCTTTATAGTGTCACGTTTCTACCAAACGTCAGCATGAAACAGCAATAAGTGTATTCTTTTTATATATGTGTGAGTGTGTGTGTGTGTAGAATTGTATTTGTTTTTGGCTGTGCTGGGTCCTCCTTGCTGTGCAGGCCTTTTCTCCAGTTGTGTGCGGGCTTCTCATTGCAGTGGCTTCTCTCGTTGCAGTGTGGCCTCTAGGTGTGCAAGCTTCAGGAGTTGCGGTACTGGGCACAGTAGTTGTGGCTCCCTGGCTCTAGGGCACAAGTTTAGTTGCTCCCTGGCATGTGGGATCTTTCTGGACCAGGGATCAGATCTCTGTCTCCTCCGGTGGCAGGCACCTTCTTTACTGCTGAGCCACCAGGGAAGCCCTATGCTCTTCTTTTCATACATTCTACTTCTCCATAGGTTATACACTTCACAGAGCATTGTTACTTTTGCATTAAACAATCCTTTTAGAGAATTTTAAAATGAGGGGCAGTCTTATTTTACTCACACATTTGCTATTTCTAGCGTTCTTCATTTCTTTGTGGAAGTCCAGGTTTCCATTTGTTACTATTCTCCTTCCTTCTGAAGGATTTTTAATAGTTCTGCGGTGCAGATCTGCTATTACAGATTCAGCTCACAGTCTTTATTTTGCCTTAAAGACAATTTTATCTAGACACATTGAAAGGTTTTTTTTTTTTTTTTCACCCCCTCAGCATTTTAAAGATGTCCATCATTTGTTTTCTGGTTTCCATAGTTTCTAATGAAAAGTTTGTGGTAATTCTTAGATGTGTCTCTCTTTTTTTTTCTGTTGCAGGTTTGAAGATTTTTCTCTGTAGTATAGGTTTTGACAGTTTGCTTATGGGCTGCAGTGGTCAACTTCTCAAGTCTGTGGGTCAAATTTGAAATATTTTCAGCCATTATTTAATCTTTTTCTCGTTATCCTATTTTTTCTGGGATGACATATGTATTTGGCCACTTTATATTATACCACAGATTACTGATGCTCTGTTAATTTTTGCTAGTTCTTTTTTTTTTTTCTGTGCTTCATTTTGAATATATTCTGTTGTCGCTGGTCTTTTTTTCCTGCACTATCCTGTTTTTAATCTGATCAAGTTAATTTTTCATTGCAAATGATGTACTTTTCATCTTTAGAAATTCCTCTATTTTATATCTTCATTTTTCTTATTGTGTTCATACTTTTAATCCTTGATCATAGTGCATGCATTAAAAGTAGCTGTTTTAAGTCTTTATCTGCTAATTCCATCTCTGTCATTTCTGGGTCTGTTGCTATTGACTCTTCTGGTTATGAGTCACGTTTTCCTGCTTCTTGGCATATCTGGTAGTTCTGTTTGGATGCTGAATTTCACGTTGTTGGGTGCTACAGTTTATCTTCCTTTCAAGAGTGTTGGGCTTTATTTTGGCAAGTCATTGGGTTACTCCCTTTGGATTAGTTTACTCCCTTTGAGGCTAGTTTTTCAGCTTTGTTAGGGCAGGTCAGAGTAGCCTTTTCTCTAAGAATGAATTTAATTCTCCTACTAAGTTACTTCCCTTCTGAGGTCTCTACCAAATGCCTCAAATGATTAACTGTGTTCCTCCTCTCTGGCTGGTTGTAACTCCTAAGTCTCTAGTCCTTATGTTTGGGGGAGTTTCCTCTGGGAATTACTCAGCCATTCATTGCCCAGCCTAATGGAGTTTCACCCCATAGATGTGCAGAGACCCCATGCAGATTTTTCTGCAAAGCTTCCTTCTTTTTGGAATTCTGTTGTGCAACCTCCAGCCATCTCTGCCAACCAGAACTTTGATCTCTGTCTCAGCTCAGGAAACTGCTTGGGATGCCCTGTGTGTGTGTATGTGTTTTTTTAAAGATAAACTATTTCCTGAGTTCTCTTTGGTAATTCAAATTAAAGACTTTAGGTTTTTGGCCTGATCTTTTCTAATTTTGAATGTATGCCTTCTTTGTGGAAATTTTGACTCCCATTAAAACCACATAATTATTCATTTGCTTTTCCCTATTAATAGTCTTCTCAGAATAACAATAGCAATAGCACCATCACCAATAAAGTAAATGTAAAGTGAAAGTCACTCAGTCATGTCCAACTCTTTGCCACCCCATGTATACAGTCCATGGAATTCTCCAGGCCAGAATACTGGAGTGGGTAACTTTTTCCTTTCTCCAGGGGATCTTCCCAACCCAGGGATGAAACCCAGGTCTCCCACATTGCAGGTGGAGTCTTTACCAGCTGAGCCACCAGGGAAGCCCTCTAAAGGGATTTTGTTGTCGTTGTCCTTAGGGTGTATCTTACTAGGGATTTAACATCATTGCAATTTAAAAATCACTTGAAATAATTTGTTTGTGGTTGTTCCATTTACTTGATACACAGTTTGGTGTATTAATTTTATTCACATTTAAAAAATAGATTGCATGTGTAAATTTTAACTTTGCTTTGTAATAATATAAGGGCTTCTCTGGTAGCTCAGAGGGTAAAGCGTCTGCCTACAATGTAGGAGACCTGGGTTCGATCTCTGGTTTGGGAAGATGCCCTGGAAAAGGAAATGGCAACCCACTCCGGTACTCTTGTCTGGAAAATCCCATGGATGGAGAAGCCTGGTAGGCTACAGTCCACGGAGTTGCAAAGAGTCGGACACGACTGAGCGACTTCACTTTCACTTTCATATTCATATAAAACATGTATGGTAAAATATACAGCACAGTATTTAGTGAATTCTATCTCCTTTCTGATACCTTGACCTACTCCTTTTCCCTGTGGGTAAGCATTTTATTTGATTTTTGTTATTTTCCTTTCTTCTCAGAAATATAAACAAATAACATATTTGGATTTATATCTTCCTCCTTTTTTAGAATGGCACCATACTCTTCTCCACTTTATTTTTGTTTTTACTTAGCAATATGGCCATGAGATCTTGTATATTATGAAGATTGTTTGTTCCTCTTTATAGCTGTTTAGCACTGTATTTTGTGGATTTACCATTGCCAGTACTAATCAAAATGTGATCCACAGATTGTTGTCAGTTTGTGAACTATTATTCTTGTCTGTGATAAGTACAGAAATTAGGAATGCTTAGAAACTTATTGCAGCTAGACATTGCCACAACATCTGAGCATGATTGGTGGACTCATCCCCATTCTAGAGCAGAGTGTAGATCAGCTTGCGTGTTTTCAGGCTTGTACAGTGAGTAACGTGTACTAGTCACGTGCAGTAGGACCACATACTGATCTTTGATGGGTTGAGGGGAAAACAACGAAACTGGTTGTTTAACCCAGATAGAGTATTTTAATTTGTGTACCCTTTTGGTGTACATGGCCACACAAGTTTTAACATGTATGCTTTTTTTTTTTGACATGTATACTTTTAAATTATTTCTTTAGTTCTAAATATTTTGGGAATTCTGTTATGAAATTTTATTTAATTAATGAAGTGTGGTGTTTTTTTTTTAAGTTTCCAAATGTATGTATTGTGTTCCCCTCCGTCCATTTTATTTGTTGTATTAAATCAGTGTCAAAGAAGTGATAATGTATATTTTGGATCCTGTTGAGACTTCTTTTCTGGTTTAATATTATGGTCAGTTTTTTAAAATGTTTAAGGTGTGCTTTGACTGTATATTTTTTACTAGTCTGTTTATGTTTACTGTATTAGTGTTTATATATTACCTGTCAAATTTTAAATTAAGTTTTAAAAGGTATATCCTTAATTTTTAAGTCAAATTTTATCAGTTTGAGAAATATTCTCATTTAACTGTAAATTTCTCCATTTTACCTTGAGATCAGACAGTTCTTCCTTTATGTAGTTTGATTCTATGGTATTTGTGCTTTTAGTTACATATTATGGTGTAAGAAAGCACTGCAAAGCTTAGCGTTTTAAAACAGCAACCATTTCAATCACGTCTCATGAATCTCTGGGTTGATTGGGCTTAGTAGAGTGGTTCTTCAGCTCCACTTGACCTGAGGTTGCAGACAGGTGGGGCCTCTATTAGACTGAAAGGTCCAAGACTGATGACAGTTTTGGCAGTGTGGCAGGGATGGCTGAAAGGCAGGGCTTAGCTTGGATGGTGCTGGAATGACTAGCTTTCTTTTCATGTGGTCTTGGGGTTTTCCCTTTTTCACAGTCCTTCCTATGCTGTTTCTCTGGCAAGGTTATCCAGCTCAGGGCTCTCAAAAGTGCAAACGTGGGAATTGCCAGGCATTCTTAAGTCTCAGGACTGGCACAGGGCCACCTCTTCCACACTGTGTTGTGCAAAGCAAGTCAAGAGATGAGGCCAGATTCAGTGGGAGGAAACCGTACAAGGCAAGATACCCGGCGGCTTCACTCATTTGGGCCAGTTGTGGAGACTGGCTGGTTACCACAGTGTGCGGTCAGGTTTCTGATTGTTAGACCCTTCAGATTGCCTAGATGGCCTCTTTCATGTCCCTTTTTATCTGTATAAATGCTTTTTGCTTTGGACTCTCTTGTCTTTTGGGTGGGATACGGTTGCTATACTCTCTTCAAGTCTTTTCCTTTGAACTTTTCTGTTAGTGTTTTGCTGTTGCTTATGAATAGTTTATAGCTGGATTGTTTTTTAATATTTAAAGTTTCTACATTTTAGTAAGTGAATTAAATCTGTTTACATTTATTGTGATTACTAATATGTTTTTGATCTTTTTAAAAAAACACCTTTAGCATGCTTTTTCTTGTGTTGTTGCTCCTTTCCTGGCTTTTATTCAACTGATTTAAAAAGTTACTGTCTTTTCCCCCCTCTCTTACTGTGGTAAAATATCCGTAACAAAGTTTACCATTTTGCCCATTTGGAAATGTACAGTTTTGTGGTGTTGGTGAGGACATGTGCATGCGCTGTAGTGTGTCGCCACTGTCCACCTCCAGACCCTCCCCAGCGAAAACTGCCCGTTAACCGCTCGCTTTCTGTTTCTTCCTCCTCCAAATCCTGCTTTCTGTCTCTGTGAATTTGGTTACCCTAGTGGTTACGTTGGTGGAATCATACAGTGTTTATCTGTTGGTGACTGCCTTATTTCGCTTAGTATAATATTATCTTCAGGGCTCATCCATGTTGTAGCATGGACTCACTTTTAAAGGTACTCTTTCTTTACTCTTGTTGACTTGTAAGTTATTTTTCTGTCATACAGATTGCTTTTACATTTTTCAACATGAATACTTAACAGCCTAAACTGAGTATATGTCCCTCCTCATGAACAATAATTGCATTTTACAGTGTTTTAATTCCGAATATTTCATCTCTCCCATGCTCTTCTCTAATTCCACCTTACTTTTAGCTCTCTTGAAGACGGGCATTTAAAAAATGTTTAAAAGTTAATATTTATGTTGAGCTGTTACAAATTTATTAGCTTACCATGGCTTCTGGCATCCTGTTCCTTCAGTTCTATGTTTCATTTCTTTTGTATTAATGTACACTGTTTATTTCGGAGAAGGCAATGGCACCCCACTCCAGTACTCTTGCCTGGAAAATCCCATGGACGGAGGAGCCTGGAAGGCTGCAGTCCATGGGGTCGCTAAGAGTTGGACATGACTGAGCGACTTCACTTTCACTTTTCACTTTCATGCATTGGAGAAGGAAATGGCAACCCACTCCAGTGTTCTTGCCTGGAGAATCCCAGGGACGGGGGAGCCTGGTGGGCTGCCGTCCATGGGGTCGCACAAAGTCGAACACGACTGAAGCGACTTAGCAGCAGCAGCAGCACACTGTTTATATAGCACTTTCAGTTTGGATCTGTAAGTAATAAACTGCCCTTGTATATCTTAAGGCCGCTTTTGTCCTTACTCTCAGATGGCATTTTACCTGTGTAATTTTGTAGTTGACTGTTACTTTTCCTTGTAGGAAGAGGTCATTCGCTTGTTTTCTGGCGTCCATTGTTGCTTTTGAGAAGTCTGGCATCTGTTGCTGCTTTATGATAGTTCTTCCCTTTTGGTTGCATCTTACTACTTTTTGCTTGCCTTTATTTTGCAGTCTTGCTGTAGTGTATAATATGAGTAAATTATTCTGGCAATCTGAAAACTTATGTGTTCAATTTTGTTCAGTGTCCTTTTTTTTTTTTCTTTCTCTATTTATTTTATTTATCTGTTTTTGTCCGTGTTGGGGGTCTTAGTTGTGGCACACGGGGTCTTCATTGCTGGGTGTGGGCCCTTGTCGCTCACGGGAGCGCAAGCTTAATAGTTGCAGCTCACCAGTTGCCCCGTGGCATGTGGGATCTCAGTTCTCTAGCCAGGAGTTGAACCCACGAACCCTGCCCTGGAAGGTGCATTCTTAACTGTTGGACCACTAGGAAGTCCCCAGGACATCTTTGAATATTGTCTTTCTTGCTTCCTCTTCTGAGATCGATACTGATATTTCAGTGTTAAAACTTCTCGTACTGCCTTCAATGCTTTCATATTTTCTGTCTCTATTTTTTCGTCCTACATTCTGTGAGGTTGTTTCAGATCAAGAATACTCATTTCAGATAAAGTTTACTAATTTAGCTTTGACTGAGCATTCCGCTTTATAATCAAATTTTCATTTCTAGATTTTCTATCTGATTCTTTTTGAAATTCGTGTAATGCTCATTCTGTCCTGTTCTTTTTAACTTTATTTCTGTACTTCGATCTGGAGGCCTGAAATTGCCTATTTGTTGTGTCTACTGAAAATCCTTCCTGTCTTGGATGGCTCATTTCTTTATATAGTTTTAAAGTTTGACTTATAAGCTTATCATTTGTGGAATTGGTTTTTTTTTTGTGTGTGTGGAGGTGTCCCTGTAAGGAAGTTTTGAGCTCCTGAACCTGGCAGGTTTCTGTAGCATGATTCCTGTGGTTAGACTGATTTCTTGGCTTGGGGTTCCTGGACTGTTTGGGTACAGTGAATTTTGGAACTCATACTTGTGATGATGGGGTTTCATTTTCTCAGAGGTTATTTTTTCACCCCTTGACTTCTGGCACATGGGAGACTTCTCTTTCAGGGACTGGAAATGAGAGTTCATGTTATTCCTGTGTAATTTTTTGGTGGCTTTGGTATATTATGCATTTGATTCATTTTCAATTTCTTGTCTCTTAGTTTCTTTCAGGAACACCAGCTCCAAACCCTAAGTCCTGTGTCTGGTTTTAGTAACCCTGTGAGTTGTTCGGCCTGGTAGCTTGTATCTAGCCTCAAGGAGTTTCCTATCTTGCTTTTGGACTTGCCAATTTGTATGTGTTGTCTTTTGCACAGTTTTTCTACATACTTGGATTGGGAGATAAATGCTGCTGTGTCAGGCCTGTCTGCCATGTTCACTGGAAGATCCATGACACATTTGCTCACTTGTTACATCCTGTAAAACAAGTGTAACTCACTAAAACATAGAAGTTTCTGAGTTCTGTCAGAATCATACTACTGATGATGCAGCTGTGGTGTCCTTGGGATTTTTCACCTCACTCACAAAGCACTGTGTCAGATATATGTCAAGGATGTATCAGTTGATATCATCAGGGGCCCTTTGCACTTGGATTGATCAGGGTGTTTTGATTGCCTTGTGCTCCAGCACAGTTCTTCCTCATCACTTGTTCTCATGGTGAAGAATCACTGCAGTGGCCCAGTGTTGTTTTCTGATTTTAAATATGTCTTTAAATAGAGAAAAGATTCCTCATCTTTTCTTTTCTTTTTTTTTTCTTTTTAATTCTGCCACACCACATGGCTTATGAGGGTCTTTGTTCCCCAACCAGTGATTGAACCTGGGCAGTGAAAGAGCCAAGTCTTGACCACTGGACCTCCGGGGAATTCCCAAGATTTTCTTCTTTTTTTTTTTAAAGTGATCTAATCTGTGCCCCTTTGCACGTGAGATCTTAGTTCCCACATGCCTGGGGACCAGGGATTGAACCCACACCCCCTGATTCAAAGCACAGTCTTAACACTGGACTGCCAGCCAAGTCCCTAGTGATCCTATCTTCACCTATCACAGCCGAGTGGGCAATGCCCAAAGTTTTGTCTGTAATTCAAAAACTCCAGATCCGCATGCCCAAAAGGACATTTCCATATGAAGATTCCACTGTTATCACAGCTTCACCTTGACTTTATCTAGCGTCCTCTTTCTGGCACCACAGATCAGCCTTCCTCTTAGGCTTCCTGCTTCTGTCTTTGTCCTCACTGTCTTCTCAGTAACCCAGACTCAGAAGCTGGGTTACTCCTGACTTCTTTTTCTTCTTTTACATGCAGTCAGCTGCTAGATCACGTTACCCCTTTTTCATAGTAATCCTGTCTTTTCTGTTACCCTGACAGAATCAGGGCATATATTCTAGTTCACAGTCTCTCATTATCTCTCCTAATTTTCCTCTCTGATCAGTCTGTTTATCTTATCCATTTAACTCAGACCAAGGTCTCACCTTCTTATTCTCCTTTCTTATCCTAAACTTTTGGTGAAGTTCCCCAAAATGGCTTGTTTGTATGGCGGAGATATTTTTCCTTTAGGCATATTACAACATAACTAGAAAAAGAACCAGAAATGTATTTCCCATTTTTGTTCTGTTTTAAACAAGTTAGTGAGTCATTATGAAATTGTGTCTGTGGTGGTCAGGGAGTAGGGGAAAGGCTGAACCTAGAGACTGGACTTTTAGTCATTAACTAATAGAATGACTTTGGATAAATTACTTATTCTCTGAGCCTCAGTTTCATCATCTATAATATGAAGAGTTTAATTAGTTGATTATATTATAGTTAGCATTTATTGAGCTCTTAATTTGTTCCAGGAACTGGGCTAACAGTATTTTCATGTATTGTTATTTGTAAAAAAAAAAAAAAACCAACTTTTTATTAGGAAATACTTCTCAACTCACAGAAAAGTTGCAAGGAGGAAAGAAAATACTACAAAAATACCCTTATATCATTTACCCAGATTCAACTATTGTTAACATTTGTTAACAATGAAAATATATGCATTTATGTTTATGAGGTGTATTGGACTGCAGTTTTCTTTTCATGTGAGAATAATGCTGTTCTTACAGAATGAATTAGTGTCTTTGGGTTGCTGTAGCAAAATACCGCAGATGGTGTAGCTTATAAACAGCAGAAATTTATTTCTCACCATTTTGGAAGCTAGAAGATCCAAGGGTCCCTCATGGTAGGATGAGGGCCCTCTTCTGAGTTGCAGGCTTTTTTTTTTCCCCTTGGCTTTGCTGCATAGCATGTGGGATCTTAGTTCCCCACCCAGAGATTGAGCTTGTGTCCCCTGCACTGGAAGTACAGAGTCTTAACTACTGTACTGCCAGAGAAGTCCCCTAAGTTGCGGACTTATTATACCATCACATGGTTATAAGAGTGCTGATTCCATTCATGAGGTCACTAATAATCCACCTCATGCCTTAATCACAGCTCAAAGGTCCCACCTTTGAATACTGTCACATTGGACATAAGGATTCCAGTGTATGAATTTGGAAGAGGATGTGGGGGACAAATTCAGATTATAGCAATTGGAAACTATCTTTTCCTTTTAGATTTTCTGAAAGAGTTTTTATAGAATTGCTGTTATTTCTTCCCTAAATAGAGTTCACCTAAGGAGCCATCTGAAGTTGGAGATTTTTAATTATAAATTCAATTTCTTTGATAGATATAGAGCTGTTTAGGTTATCTCTTTCTTCCTGGGTGAGTTTTAGTAGTTTGTGTCCTTTTCATCCAGATTGTCAAAATTATTGTCATAAGGCTGTTTATAATGTTTATTTCCTTATCTTTTTAACATTTGTAGGATCTGTAATAATGTCATTGCTGTCCTCCTAATACTGGTAATTTGTGTCTCTGTCTTTATTAATCTGCCTAGTGGTTCATCTGGAGAAGGCAATGGCACGCCACTCCAGTACTCTTGCCTGGAAAATCCCATGGAGTGAGGAGCCTGGTAGGCTGCAGTCCATGGGGTCGCTACGAGTTGGACACGACTGAGCACCTTCACTTTCACTTTTCACTTTCCTGCATTGGAGAAGGAAATGGCAACCCACTCCAGTGTTCTTGCCTGGAGAATCCCAGGGACGGGGGAGCCTGGTGGGCTGGCGTCTATGGGATCGCACAGAGTTGGACACGACTGAAGCGACTTAGCAGCAGCAGCAGTAGCAGTGGTTCATCAGTTTTAGTAATTACCTGAAAAATCAGCTTTTAGTTTCTTTAGCTCTTCTCTATGGTTTTTCTGTTTTCTGTTTTGTTGATCTCTGTTTGTTTTTATTATTTTCTTTCCTAGGCTCAATTTTGGTTTAATTTGCTCCCTTCTCCCCATTTTTCTCATGATGGAAGCTGAGGTATTTATTTGAGACGTCCCTCTTTCCTAACATAAGCATTTAATGTGTACAGCACAATTTGATGTATTTTTATTCTGTTCAAAATACCTTTATAATTTTTCTATTGCTTCTTTAAATTACTGGTTATTTGGAGGTTGATATCTAGTTTCAGTATATTTGGGAAATATCCAGAGATCTTTTTGCTACTGATTTTTAATGTAATTATTGTTGTGGTAAGAGAACACACCTTGTATGATTTGAATCCTTGTAAATTTATTGAGGCTTGTATTATGGCCCAGAATACAATTGGTCTGGATAAATGTTCCACGTGTACTTGGAAACAATGTATATTCTGCTGTGGAGTGGTGTGTTCTGTAAATGTTGATTAGCTTGTTGGTGGATAGTGCTTTTCAGAGATATGTATTTTCTTACTCATCTTACTGATTTTCTATCCACTTATGCTAGCATTATAACTGTATATAGGGAGGGGATATTGAAATCTCTAACTGTGGGTTTATGTATTTCTTTTAGTTTTACCAGTTTTTACTTCAGGTATTTTAAAATTCACTTTAAAGGCACAAAAACATTTAGGTTCCTCTTGATGAACTGATTCCTCTGTCATTTTGAAATGATCATCTTTACCATTTCTGGAGCAAAGGTAATATTCTTTGCTCCAGAATCTGCTTTATCTCATAATAATAAAACCATTCCTTTCTTTTGATTAGTGTTTGCGTGGTTTGTATTTTTTCCTTTTTCTTTTAGCCTGTGTCTTTGTCTTTCATGAGTATTTTGGTAGGTGTGTTTATAGTTGGATCTTGCTTTTATGCAGTTTGTTAATGTCTGCCTTTTTGTTGCGTGTGTAGACCGTTTACATTTGGTATGATTACTGATGTTATAGAGTTTAAATCTGCTGTCTTGTTAGTTGCTATTTCTGTCATCTATTCTTTGTTCCTTTTTTCTTACTCTGCCTTCTTTTGTATTATGGATTTGAAAAAAATATAATTTTTCTTTTTCTGTCTCTTAATGGTTACTTTAGTATTTATTGTATAGACATTTGACATCACAGTTTGCCTTCAAGTAATGCTATGCCGCTTAACTGTATTTAGGAGCCTTATAGCAATATGCTTCACTCCCCACACCCCAAGGTTTTGTCCTGCTGTTGTCATACGCTCTCCTTGCACAGATGTTATAAACGCTACAGTACATTGTTATTATTTTTCATTTAAACAGTCCTTTTAAGAGTCTTTTTGAGAGATTTAAGAAATGTCTGGTGTTCTTTATTGCCTATCTGAAATTTTCATTCTGCTAGAAGGACTTTCTTTAATGTTTCTTCTAGTGCAAGTCTGCTGGTGATGGTATCTTAAAGCATCTGTGTGTCTTAAAATTATTTCTCCTCCTTTCTTGAAGGATATTTTTCACTTGTTACAGAATTCTTCGTTGGTAATTTTTTTCTTTCTGTACTTTGAGGATTTACTCCTCTGTTTCTGGCTTCCATTATTTCTGATGTGTACTCTTACTTTAATCTTTGTTCCTAAGTATCTTTTTCTTCTCCTTTTTAAGATTTTTCTTAAAATTTTTTCTTATTATTTATATTTATAAAATAATTTATAAATTATTTATCTTACTTATATTTATTTTATTATTTATTGCTGTGCTAGGTCTTAGTTGTAGCAGGCAGGATCTTTTAGTCATGTTACTTGGGATCTTTAGAGTGTCCTGAGCAGAGATCGAACCCGGACCCACAGCAGTCAAAGTGTGGAGTCCTAGATTGTCAGCAATTTCCTAAGATTTTCTTTTCGTTTCTGCTTTTCAGCAGTTTCATTACAATGTGCCTTGACATGATTTGATTCATGCTTCCTGTTGCCTGTGTTTTGTTACATTTCTTGGGTCAAATTTGATAAATATTCAGCCATTATTTCTTCAAATATTTTTCTGACTTCTACCTTTCCCCTTTGGGGCCTATAATTTATAGTTTGATCACTTGAGATTGTTTCAAAACTTACTGATGTGCTGTTTCTGTTTTTTTCTGGTTTTGTTTTGGATAATTTCTGCTGCTGCATCCTCATTATCACCAGTCTTTTTTTTTTCTGTAGCTTTAGATCTGTTTGGGTGTTGTTTATATTTTACGTGTCTCTGCTTAATGTGTTTAATTTTCATCACATGAAATATATAGACATACCTTGTGCTTTGCGTCCTTTATCGAGCCCATCCTTGCATGAAATGTTCCCTTGGTATCTCTGATTTTCTTGAAGAGATCTCTAGTCTTTCCCATTCTGTTGTTTTCCTCTATTTCTTTGCATTGATCACTGAAGAAGGCTTTCTTATCTCTTCTTGCTATTCTTTGGAACTCTGCATTCAGGTGCTTATATCTTTCCTTTTCTCCTTTGCTTTTCGCCTCTCTTCTTTTCACAGCTATTTGTAAGGCCTCCCCAGACAGCCATTTTGCTTTTTTGCATTTCTTTTCCATGGGGATGGTCTTGATCCCTATTTCTGTCCTTTATCGAGCCCATCCTTGCATGAAATGTTCCCTTGGTATCTCTAATTTTCTTGAAGAGATCTCTAGTCTTTCCCATTCTGTTGTTTTCCTCTATTTCTTTGCATTGATCACTGAAGAAGGCTTTCTTATCTCTTCTTGCTATTCTTTGGAACTCTGCATTCAGGTGCTTATATCTTTCCTTTTCTCCTTTGCTTTTCGCCTCTCTTCTTTTCACAGCTATTTGTAAGGCCTCCCCAGACAGCCATTTTGCTTTTTTGCATTTCTTTTCCATGGGGATGGTCTTGATCCCCGTCTCCCGTACAATGTCACGAACCTCATTCCATAGTTCTTCAGGAACTACAGGCCAATATTACTGACAAACATAGATACAAAAATCCTCTACAAAATTTTAGCTAACAGAATTCAGCAACACATCAAAAAGCTCATACACTATGATAAAGTTGAGTTTATTCCAGAAATGCAAGGATTCTTCAATATGCACAAACCAATCAATGTGATATACCATATTAAAAAACTGGAAGATAAAAACAGAAGCAGAAAAAGCCTTTGACAAAATTCAGCATGATTTATGATTAAAACTCTTTAAAAAGTAGGCCTATAAGGAACCTACCTCAACATAGTAAAGGCCATATATGATAAGAAAAAACAAATGCAAAAAGGCAAAATGGTTGTCTGAGGAGGCCTTTCAAATAGCTATGAAAAGAAGAGAAGCAAACGGCAAAGGAGAAAAGGAAAGATATACCCATTTGAATGCAGAGTTCCAAAGAACAGCAAGGAGAGATAAGAAAGCCTTCCTCACTGATTAATGCAATGAAATAGAGGAAAACAATAGAATGAGAAAGACTAGAGATCTTTTCAAGAAAATTAGAGATACCAAGGGAACGTTTCATGCAAAGATGAGCACAATAAAGGACAGAAATGGTATGGACCTAACAGAAGCAGAAAATATTAAGAAGATGTGGCAAGAATACATGGAAAAACTGTGCAAAAAAGATCTTCACAACCCAGATAATCACACTGGTGTGATCACTCACTTAGAGCCAGACATTCTGGAATGCAAAGTCAAGTGCGCCTTAGGAAGCATCACTATGAACAAAGCTAGTGGAGGTGATGGAATTCCAGTGGAGCTATTTCAAATCCTGAAAGATGATGCTGTAAAAGTGCTGCACTCAGTATGCCAGCAAATTTGGAAAACTCAGCAGTGGCCACAGGACTGGAAAATGTCAGTTTTCATTCCAATCCCAAAGAAAGGCAAGGCCAAAGAATGCTCAAACTACCGCACAACTGCACTCATTTTACATGCTAGCAAAGTAATGCTCAAAATTCTGCAAGTGAGGCTTCAACAATACATGGACCAAGAACCAGATGTTCAAGCTGGATTTTAAGAAAGCAGAAGAACCAGAGATCAAATTGCCAACATCCACTGGATCATCAAAAAAAGCAAGAAAATTCCAGAAAAACATCTGCTTCATTGTCTATGCTAAAGCCTTTGACTGTATGGATCACAACAAACTGGAAAATTCTTAAAGAGATGAGAATACCAGAGCACCTTACCTTCAGTTCAGTTCAGTTCAGACACTCAGTTGTGTCCGACTCTTTGCGACCCCATGAATTGCAGCACGCCAGGCCTCCCTGTCTATCACCAACTCCCAGAGTTCACTCAGACTCGCTTCCATCGAGTCAGTTATGCCATCCAGCCATCTCATCCTCTGTCGTCCCCTTCTCCTCCTGCCCCCAATCCCTCCCAGCATCAAAGTCTTTTCCAATGAGTCAACTCTTTGCATGAGGTGGCCAAAGTACTGGAGTTTCAGCTTTAGCATCATTCCTTCCAAAGAACACCCAGGGCTGATCTCCTTCAGAATGGACTGGTTGGATCTCCTTGCAGTCCAAGGGACCCTCAAGAGTCTTCTCCAACACCATAGTTCAAAAGCATCAATTCTTCGGCGCTCAGCTTTCTACACAGTCCAACTCTCACATCCATACATGACTACTGGAAAAACCATAGCCTTGACTAGACGGACCTTAGTCGGCAAAGTAATGTCTCTGCTTCTGAATATGCTATCTAGGTTGGTCATAACTTTTCTTCCAAGAAGCAAGCGTCTTTTAATTTCATGGCTGCAGTCACCATCTGCAGTGATTTTGGAGCCCCCCAAAAATAAAGTCTGACACTGTTTCCCCATCTATTTGCCATGAAGTGATGGAACTGGATGCCATGATCTTTGTTTTCTGAATGTTGAGCTTTAAGCCAACTTTTTCACTCTCCTCTTTCACTTTCATCTAGAGGCTTTTTAGTTCCTCTTCACTTTCTGCCATAAGGGTAGTGTCATCTGCATATCTGAGGTTATTGATATTTCTCCCGGCAATCTTGATTCCAGCTTGTGTTTCTTCCAGTCCAGTGTTTCTCATGATGTACTCTGCATTTAAGTAAAATAAGCAGGGTGACAATATACAGCCTTGACGTACTCCTTTTCCTATTTGGAACCAGTCTGTTGTTCCATGTCCAATTCTAACTGCTGCTTCCTGACCTGCATACAGATTTCTCAAGAGGCAGGTTAGGTGGTCTGGGATTCCCATCTCTTTCAGAATTTTCCACAGTTTATTGTGATCCACACAGTCAAAGGCTTTGGCATAGTCAATAAAGCAGAAGTAGATGTTTTTCTGGAACTCTCTTGCTTTTTCCATGATCCAGTGGATGTTGGCAATTTGGTCTCTGTTTCCTCTGCCTTTTCTAAAACCAGCTTGAACATCAGGGAGTTCACAGTTCATGTATTGCTGAAGCCTGGCTTGGAGAATTTTGAGGATTACTTTACTAGCATGTGAGATGAGTGCAATTGTGCAGTAGTTGGAGCATTCTTTTGCATTGCCTTTCTTTGGAATTGGAATGAGAACTGACCTTTTCCAGTCCTGTGGCCACTGCTGAGTTTTCCAAATTTGCTAGCATATCGAGTGCAGCTCTTTCACAGCAGCATCTTTTAGGATTTGAAATAGCTCAACTGGAATTCCATCACCTCCACTAGCTTTGTTTGTAGTGATGCTTTCTAAGGCCCACTTGACTTCACATTCCAGGATGTCTGGCTCTAGGTGAGTGATCACATCATCGTGAGATTATATTCTTTGCAGCCAAAGATGGAGAAGCTCTATACAGTCAGCAAAAACAAGACCGGGAGCTGAATGTGGCTCAGATCATGAACTCCTTATTACCAAATTCAGACTTAAATTGAAGAAAGTAGGGAAAACCACTAGACCATTCAGGTATGACCTAAATCAAATCCCTTATGATTATACAGTGGAAGTGAGAAATAGATTTAAGGGACTAGATCTGATAGATAGAATGCCTGATGAACTATGGACTGAGGTTCGTGACATTGTACAGGAGACAGGGATCAAGACCATCCCCATGGAAAAGAAATGCAAAATAGCAAAATGGCTGTCTGGGAAGGCCTTACAAATAGCTGTGAAAAGAAGAGAAGCAAAAAGCAAAGGAGAAAAGGAAAGATATAAGCACCTGAATGCAGAGTTCCAAAGAATAGCAAGAAGAGATAAGAAAGCCTTCTTCAGCAATCAATGCAAAGAAATAGAGGAAAAGAACAGAATGGGAAAGACTAGAGATCTCTTCAAGAAAATTAGATATACCAAGGGAACACTTCATGCAAAGATGGGCTCAATAAAGGACAGAAATGGTATGAACCTAACAGAAGCAGAAGATATTAAGAAGAGGTGGCAAAAATACACAGAAGAACTGTACCAAATTATTTGCCTTGCTGATTCTTTTGCACATGATATGTACTAGAAAACAGCAGCACTTACAAGAAACTTTAACTCGTTTATAAATTCCTTTATCTATTCACCTGGCAAGTATTTATCTGCCAGGCCCTCTTCCTTGGTCTCTACTCAGGTAATGTCGGTGTGGTTGGAGTGGAAGTAAAGGGGGGAGCAGTAAATGGAAAGAAGGCTTCATAATCTATTTGTCCAACCTTCATCTCTCCCTGTCCTGTCTCTGTTACCTCCAGAAAATTCAAGGGAGACGTTGCCATCGGTTTCTAGCACCGTACTCTGAGCCTCAGGGCACGAGGGAAGTGGAAAAACAACACAGGCTCTGTCCACAGTGCTTTTACAGGGTCAAAGACTGTGGCACCCATGTTCTCAGGTTATCTGATATTTAGGTGCCTTTTTAATATTTATTTCTTACAATTGGAGTATAATTGCTTTACCATGTTGTGTTAGTCTCTGCTGTACAGCAATGCAAATCAGCTACAAGTATGCATATATCCCCTCCCATTTGAGCCTTCCTCCCACCCCTCTCAGTCATCACAGAGCACTGAGCTGAGCTCCCTGTGTTATAGGCAACTTCCCGCTGGCTCGCTATGAGACACATGCGGCATATATATGTCAATTCTTCTCTCCCGGTTTGTCCCGCCCTCTCCCTACTCTGCTGGGTCCACAGGTCTGTTCTCTGTATCTGTGCCTCTATTCCTGCCCTGCAAATAGGTTCTTCAGTACCATTTTTCTAGATTCCATAAATATGTGTTAATATATGACACTTCTTTTTCTTTTTCTGACTTTACTCAGTATGACAGACTCTGGGTTCATTCACACCACTACAAAGGACCCAGTTTTGTTCCTTTTTATGGCTGTGTAATATTCCATTGTCTATATGTACCACATCTTCTTTATCCATTTATCTGTCAATGGTCATTTAGGCTGCCTTCATATCCTGGCTATTGTAAACAGGGCTGCAATGAACATTGGGGTACATGTACATTTTTGAATCATGATTTTCTCAGGGCATATGCCCAGTAGTGAGATTGCTGAGTCAAGTGGTAGTTTTATTTTTAGTTTTTTTAAGGAACCTGTACTGTTCTTCACAGTGGCTGTACCAATTTACATTCCCACCAATAACATTTATTGTTTATAGATTTTTTGATGGTCATTCTGACTGGTATGGGGTGATACTTCATTGTAGTTTTGATTTGCATTTCTCCAATAATGGCCAATGTAGAGTATCTTTTCATGTGTTTGTTTGGCCATCTGTAAGTCTTCTTTGGAGAAATGTCTATTTAAATCTTCTGCCCATTTTTGGTATTTTTGATATTGAGCTGCATGAGCTGTTGGTATGGTTTGGAGATTAATCCTTTGTCAGTTGCTTCATTTGCAAGTATCTTCTCCCATTCTGAGAGTTGTCTTTTCATCTTGTTTATGGTTTCCTCTGCTGTGCAAGAGCTTTTCAGTTTAATTGGAAATGCCTTTTGTCTAATTTTCTCTGGATTGTTTCAGATAGAAAGTGGAAGATTGGCCAGGTGAGAATAAAATCTCTAGCAGGTTAAACTGTGTCCCCTAAAAGATGTGTCTAGGTCCTAATCTCTGATGCCTGTGAATGCTACCTTATTTGTTAATAGGGTCCTTGAAGATGTAATTAAACTAAGAATCTTGGAATGAGGACATTCTAGACTTAGGATGGGCCCTAAGTCCAATGATAATGTCCTTATAAGTGACAGGGAAGTGTCCTTATAAATGACTCAGAGGCACACCAGAAAGAAGGCCATATGGAGATGGAGGCAGAGGTTAGAGTGTTGCAGTCACAAGACAGGGAAGTCCAGGAGCCACTGGCAGCTGGAAGAGGCAAGGAAGGATTCTTTCCTAGAGTTTCTGGATGGAATGTGGCCCTGCGAACACCTTTATTTTGGACTTCTGGCCTCCAGAGTTTTAAGAAAATAAACTTCTCTTATTTTAACCCACCATATTAGTGGCAATAATCAGGAAGCTAGTACATTTTCCTCCTCCACTGGATACAGTGTGGAGCACACCAGTGTTCAGCCAGTCCTGTGGTTTGAGTGACAGACATTGCTATGGTCTGAATGTTTAGGTCCTCCCCAAATTGCTATGTTGAAATCCTAACTCCCCAATACAGTGGTCTTTGGAGGTGGGGCCTTTGGGAGGTGACTGGGTCGTGAGGTGAAGCGTTCATGGATGAGATTAGTGCCCTTGTGTAAGAGGCTCCAGAGAGCACCTCCTGTCCTCCTGCCACGTGAGGACACAATGAAAAGATGGTTGCCTATGAACCAGGAAGCAGCCTTTCACCAGACACCAAAGCTACTGGCGCCCAGATGATGGAATTTCCCAGCCTCCAGAACTGTGAGAAATGAAGTATGGCTTATGAGCCACTTTGGTGTAACAGCCTGACTGGACTTAAGCAGACAGACATTCTTTAGTAGCCTCAGCATATTTTCCATGGACTCAGAGTCCAGCCCCAATTGGTTTGAACTTCCTTTATCTATCTCTCTCCAGCCACCCTCTCACTCTTTTCTTCTACTTTTAGGAAAGAATCAAAGGCACCAGACCTAAAAATTATTCCTGTCTCATTCAGAGTCGTCTCAAATGATCCCAAATCAACCAAGTGACTATACCTACCTGATCTGATACTGTATGAATGGTTTCTTCCCTCCTCTTATTAAGGCCAGCAGGCTGGAACTGATGAGAGACTGAAGGAGATGATTGAGGGAGGCCCCCTCTTTCTCTGGGCATTGCCCTCTGACCTCACCCCCAAGAACCTCTCTCCAGACTCTGTCCCCCTGCTCATAGGAGAGAGAGACTAGGAACTAACCTGAACACACATGAGCAGGGGAAGAAGGCTTTGTATGGAGGCAATTGTTACTGATGTGCCCTTGTATGGGGTGGTGCCCTTCCTGGGGCCATTTGCAAAAATGACTAGGAATGGGCATGAACTTGGGCAAACTCTGGGAGATGGTGAGGGACAGGGAGGCCTGCTGTGCTGCCGTCCATGGGGTTGCAAAGAAAAGGACATGACTGGGCAACTGAACAACAACTCTTGGGAAAGAATTTTACCTTAAATTCTTAAGGTAATTTTCAATTTTACCTTAAACCAGGCCTGGCTTGGGCTTTGAAGGGAGCAGTGAATGTCACCATGGCCCACAGACCAGGGAGGAGAAGCCCCATGGAAACTCCATGGAGCTCCCAGACATACTTGGGAGAGAGGGCTAGATTCTACAACTGTGGGTGGAAGGGGAGCCAGAGAAATAGGTGTTGTTATCTGTCTCTTCTGTTTCTCTTATGGAGACCCTGGTTTTGACTCCAAACTGGAATGATCTGGGAAACACTGGTGCAATATAATGCCAGTCACACCTGCTGAAAACCGTCAATGCTGGAGCACATTGAAAAACAATAAGTTTACTTTTAAAAGCCAATGAAAAGAACTTATAAAACTTGTTGCAATGTAGGGAAATTGATCAATAAAGATAATCTATTTTGCATAGATGTGGATAATAAATTTGAATTACAAAATAAATCTCCGGGTTAGAACCCAATAAGGGCATCATAGCTTCCCTGATAGCTCAGTTGGTAAAGAATCTGCCTGCAATGCAGGAGACCCTGGTTCAATTCCTGGGTCAGGCAGATCCTCTGGAGAAGGGATAGACTACCCATTCCAGTATTCTGGCCTGGAGAATTCCATGGACTACAGTCCATGGGGTCGCAAAGAGTCAGACATGACTGAGCAACTTTTAACTCACTCACTCAAGGGCATCGTATCCTTTCTTCTATTCTCATCATAAACTTGCAGTCATATGGCCAAAAGCTACACCTGCCCTCTCCTCCTCTGCTCCCTGGACCAGCTCAATGATGAAGATGTGTGATGCTTCAGGAGCCTTCTTGGTTCTCGGAGTGAAAGTATTGCTCCAGAAAAGTATCTCTGTGGCCCTCCTCTCTCCTTTTTGTCTCTCTCGGCCATCTCAGGTGTTGAGTATCTGGGAACATCTCAGCATCTCAGGCCTCCACTGACCCAGCAGCTGCTCCCAGAAGAGCAGCTGGGAATCCTGGGGATCAGAGACTCTCGCTGGGTGACCTCGATTGTGAGGAATGTTCTGGCTTTTCCACCAAGTGCTGTGGTTACTGAGCTACAATGGGCAAGGAGCTGTGCTAGGATGTCTGCAGGGCTTCACATAGACCATCCTCGGGAGTGTTTAGGGAGAGAGAACACACACTGCAATTAGAAAAGGAAGAAGAAAGTGATCTCAGTGAGGCAGTAGCGAGTGGTGGCATGGAGTGAGATCTTAATTCCCTGCCCAGGAATTGAACCTGGGTAGCCAGGATGAAAACTAGGAATCCTAGCCACCTGACCAACAAGAGCTAGAGGCTAGAAGCTAATGTTTCCTGGATCTTTGCCCCCAGTGAAAAATGCATTTATCACAGAGGCAGAAACAGTACATGCAGGTACAAAGTTTATTATTAGGGACATAGCACCACAAGAAGTGGGGGAGCGCATAGAGACACAGTGTGTTAAGTTGAGACAGAAGCAGGGCAGAGACGCACACCCAGAGAGAAAGGGTGTGGGCGTCACCCCTAGCGAGGAAGAGCACTGTAAAGAGGCGGTTAAGTCATTTATATAGATCAGTTCTTCTGGGTCTTTGTCCTCCTTCAGGACAATTATCTGTTTTTTTTTTCCAACACTAGACCTACTCTGGGATGCTCCCCTGGATACTGAAATGAAGGCTTCTGGGAGGAACAAGACTCATTACGGCCTGGAGTTATCCCCTGACTTTTGATTCCGAGGAGGGTTTTTGTGCATGTGTAGTATCTCCGTTATCTTTTACTCAGAGTTTTCGCCTCTCTTTGTCCTTGCCATGATTATTCCCTTGAGATGTACACAAGAGACAAAGACTGGCTATTTACCCTGTTTCTATTGTTACTTCCATTTCTGAGAGCAAACAGGGGGCTGGTTGTAAATTTCTCAACTGGAGCCCACCTATCTTTTGCCTCAGAAAATGTAAAGGGAAGGCTGGCTGATTGTGAATTTCTTGTCAATTGGACCCTGTCAATCTCCTACCTCAAAAGCGATAGGACAGTGTCATGTACTGGCTAAGAGCTTGGGCTTTGAACTCCCCAGTGGCCCTGGGATGAGTCTCAGAGCTCCTTGGCACCTGGCTGTAAAGGAACTGGCCTCCTGTCCAGTCCCAGGTGCTGGTGGGGGGACCTAGGAAACCGGGAGGAAGGCCTTCAGGACCGCACAGGTCCCCAGAGGTGTGGGACAGGGGCATGAGCCCTTCGCCCACCTGCATCTGCTCCTGGTTTGCTGTAAGGATTACAAGAGCTCATGAAAAGCAGATAATTAGCACAACTACTAGCACATAATAATCTCTCAAAAGCAGGGCTATTATTGTTTCAAGAACTGCCAGACTCCTGAGGATGGAAGCAATTCCTGGAGGGATTCATGAGAGGGAAGCGATCTAGGCAGTAAGAGGCTTCTGGGGTGGGGCACCTGAGAAAAGATGACATCAGGCAGATGTACTGTGAGATGGCTTTGAAAGGGTCATCAAAATACCACCTAATGACTGGCCTCGGAACTATGGGGGCAACCTTTGTTAGCAGTCTGTGGCTTTGTTACTGATCAGTGTTCTTCGCCCTCCTTGATCAATAGAAATGGATAGGAGGCCAGACAAGAAATTCAGGCCAGGCCTTACTGGGGCCCCTGCTGCAATAGGGGGGAGTGAGAACAAGTACCAGTTTCCTTGCTCACTCCCTGATGAGGGTGGAGAGTTGATTCCTTTTATGTGGGGAGGGGAGGGGTGGGTCCTGGGGTTGGGCCAGAGGGGTGGCTTAGGTGCTTTGCCCATCCCTTTGGTGGTGGTGTATGCAAGGGGCATGGCCAGCAGCCTGCTTTTGCTCCCAGCTCTTCAGAAGTGGCAGCTGGAGTTTTGGTCTTTTTGTATTTTACCTTTCATAATTTGCCCCAGCTGCGCATGCACACAGTTCTTTAGTCCCTTGTCGTTTCTTTTTAGTCCCTTGTAGTGCAGAGCTGACTCATTGGAAAAGACTCTGATGCTGGGAGGGATTGGGGGCAGGAGGAGAAGGGGACGACCGAGGATGAGATGGTTGGATGACATCACGGACTCGATGGACGTGAGTCTGAGTGAACTCCGGGAGATGGTGATGGACAGGGAGGCCTGGCGTGCTGCGATTCATGGGGTCGCAAAGAGTCGGACACGACTGAGCGACTGAACTGAACTGAGCGCAGGGAAGCCTGGCATGCTGTGGTCCACGGCATCGCAAAGATCCCGACATGACTTGGCCACTGAACAATCAAGGAGACGTCTGTCCAGGTGCAAGCGCTACAGCAAAGCCCCAGGACCCAGCCTGTCTCAGCTTGAGCCCCACAGACCAGGGGAGAAGGAGGTGTCTTCAGTGGTGGGTTGCTGGGGGAGGGCAGGGCCTGAGGAGAGCCAAGGCCCAGAGGCCAAACTTCAGGGGGTGTTGAGGGAACAGTGGGTAAACCCCACCCCTCCCCAGCTGGAGCAGAGGTTTGGCGTAAACTGTAAATCGAAGAGAGTATCTCTGAGGCTGTGACAGGGAGCAGAAAGCTAAGGGGAGAAGATCAGATTTCCAGGAGGCTTAGAGCAGCCCCAGAGGGAAGTCATGAGCAGGGTGGTGTTGGGGTGTGTGAGGGGGTGGGGTGCAGGGTGCCTCCCCAAAGCAGGACTCGTGGGGTGAAATATTTCTCCCAGCCCCACTGAAGTGTACCCTCCGCCCCAGCTAATTCCAGGCTGGCCTCACCTTCTGCTGAGCGAAACAGTGGGGAGGCCTGAGAGCTGCTGCTTAGCTTAGCAAACAGCGGCGAGCCTATGCTAGTGAATCCTGAAAGGGATTAAGGCTGCAAATTCAAGTTTAGGAAACACAAGAAATGAAACAAGGCCTTTTAACTTGTAGCCCCCAATAGGCAAACTGCTCTGTTCAAGCAGTTCAGCCGCCGTGATGCTGGGCGACCGGCAAAACACTGAAAAAGCCTCTTAAAACTGAGATTGAGGAACCCACGACGTGACACCATCCTATTAGGAAAGGGGCTCCGCATGGCTGCGCACTGCTCCTGCACACTCCTGGCCGCCGTCCGCCCTGGCTTCCTGTACACCCAGAATACAACGGCCTCTCCCTTTCTTGTCAGTAGGAACAAGCCCAGAAGAGTGAGGCTGAGAAAAGGTCATTTGTTAGCTTTGGAAGCAGGGGATTGGGTTGACTAGGCAGCTTTCACAGGCCTGGGAGAGCGGAGGGTGCCGACGGGCTCCCCCACTAGGGGGCGCGCTTGTCCGACTCACCGGGGCCTCGGGAGCAGGTCTGAAGTGGGGCGGGTCCTCGACCCTCCTGGTCCCCCGCCCACGGAGACCTCCACACCCTCTTCACAAGTGAGTTCTTAAAAAACCAATGTTCTTTTGTGTTTCTTATTTCAAAAGGAATATACAGAAAATTTGGAAAAAGAAGACCACAGAGAAAAAAATATTGCCCACAATCCTTGAACTAAGGAATTCCTGTTAGCATTTTAGTGTGTAATGAGTTGATTTTTTTTTTTTTTAATTAAGTGACAGCTGGCATCAGCATTTATCTTTGGGGTGAAATTCTTTTTTTGAGAAAAATAAACTGGTACATTTTCTGGTTCAGCGTGGGAGGACAATTTGCAGGAAGGAGAGAGATGGGGTGTGGGTGTCCTCTACCAAGGAGATTCAGCGGAAGCTGTATGACCTGGCTTTTTTTCGTTTTTTTTTTTTTTTTGCAGCAAATGCATTTGTTGCATTGTGTGACTGGATATTTTGGTGCTGTGCGGAGATATTAATTTCAGGTCTAGATCAATACAAGCAGCGTAAGCATGGAGTCTGGGAAGGAACTCGGGGGGCCATGAACACAGAAATTCAGGGTGAAGCTGCAGAAATCTGGGGGCAGGTGTTTGGACTTCCACAGTCTGTGGTGGACTAACAGGGGTGAGTCAGCTATACCCAGAAATTTGGGGAAGGAAAACATCCAGCTGGGTTATGTCATGCTAGAAATTTATCATTAGGATAAAAATTTATCATCGGGATCACATTTGCTTTTTTGATTGCAATGTGCCTGACGTTAAACTTTTGATCACTGAGGCATCCACATCAAAGACATCCATCTCCAACAGACACATCGCCAGCTACACTAGATAGAAGAGCCAGACCTGATCCACCCATGAAGTTCCCTCTTTTTTTTTTTTTTTCAGAAAACTCTGGTTATGGTAGATAACCAGCTGTTCATTTGACTGACCTCTTGTTTTCCCTTCCTGAGCTTTAATTCTGGATTTTATGATTTGTTGTTTTGAAGAGGGTACTGAATTTATTACTTATTTTTGTTAACTGCAAGGTCATAGAAGGAAGTTCTTAACTTTCCCTGTATAGAAATTGATATAAATGTGACTGACTCAGGTTCATGGACCCCTTAATCACTAGAAATTGGTAAGGGGCCAGAGGAGGAACTCAGGCAAGGCTGTATTGTCATTCAGGTGCTCCTGTTTATTCCCAAGGCGGGGAACAAGCTGCTACCTTAAATGAGCTGGGTGTTGAGGCGGGTGGGTGGGATTGCAGGGGCGGTTTGGGTGGTCTGCACACCCTCTTGGTGCTGCTGTGTTTAGAGATTTTGTGGGGCACCCTGCTTTTGCGCCTCAAGAGTGGCAGTTGGTTTGTGACTGTTTTGTGTCTCCTTGTTTGTAATTTGCCCCAACTGCTCACTAATGCAGTTATTTTTAGTCTCTTGTTTCTTTGTGTTCTATTGCTCAAGAAATGGAGGAGACATTTGTCCAGGTGCAAGCACTCTGGTATAAGTTTCCAGGTCCCAAGTCCCAGGTCCCAGCCTATCAGAAATAATGACAAAGTGCAAAAATACAAGATTCTGGATGAAGAGTAAGGTTCTTCTACAGCTTGTTTTTCATTCAAGCAAGTTGGGACTCTTGATTCACAGGGTCTTTTGGGAATATCTATGCTTTATCTCTTTTTCTCTTGAATTTGTTTTTCTGTTGTAGGTTTTGTTTTGAGTACCTTGATTGTTCTCTTATTTCCTGTTTTTGTGCTATGTTCTTACCTTTAAAAAAAATTATGTCCTTTTTTACTAGCTATTTTTTTAAAATTTCAAATTTATTTTTTAATTGAAGGATAATTGTTTTACAGAATTGTGTTGGTTTCTGCCAAACATCAGCATGAATGAGCCATCAGTATACATGTGGTCCCTCTCTCTTGAACCTCCCTCCCTCCCAACTGTCTCCCCATCCCACCCCTCTAGGTTACTACAGAGTCCCCGTTTGAGTTCCCTGAGTCATACAGAAAATTCCCGTTGGCTATCTATTTACATATGGTAATGTAACTTTTCATGTTACTCTTACTAGCTATTTGGAATGCTTATTTCAGTTGTCCTGGTTTTTGGATTTGCTCATTTAAGATGTATTTATCTCTATTATTGTAGCTATATCTCACAAGTCTTTAAATGTAATGTCTTCTTTCTCATTCTGTTGTTATTTAGAACATTATTCTTTTCCCTCCAGTTTTATTGAGATATAATTGACATATACCTGTATGTGTCATATACAAGCTCACTGTATCAATTTGGGGCCTCCCTGGTGTCTCAGACGGTAAAGAATCTGCCTGCAATGCAGGAGACCTGGGTTTGATCCTTGGGTTGGGAATATCCACTGGAGAAGGGAATGGCTCCCCACTCTAGTATTCTTGCCTAGAGAATTCCATGGACGGAGAAGTCTGGCGGGTACAGTCCATGAGTTCACAAAGAGTTGGACACGACTAAGCAGCTAACACACACACACACACACACACACACACACAGCATAAATTTAAGATGTACAGCATAGTGATTTGACTTCCATATGTCATGAAATGATTACCACAATTAGTTTACTGAGCATCCATAATCTCATATAGATACAAAATAAAAGAAAAAGGAAAAATTTGTTCTTTGTGATGAGAACTCATGCTTTCATCTTTTAACAACTTTCATATAGCCATGTTAGTTATATTAATCATATTGCACATTGCATTACTGTTACTGTTAAGTCACTTCAGTCGTGTCCGACTGTGCAACCCCATAGACGGCAACCAACCAGGCTCCCCCTTCCCTGGGATTCTCCAGGCAAGAACAGTGGAGTGGGTTGCCGTTTCCTTCTCCAATGCATGAAAGTGAAAAGTGAAAGTGAAGTCGCTTAGTCGTGTCCGACTCTTAGCGACCCCATGGACTGCAGTCCACCAGGCTCCTCTGTCCATGGGATTTTCCAGGCAAGAGTACTGGAGTGGGGTGCCATTGCCTTCTCCTAGTACCTATTTATCTTGTAACTGGAAGTTTGTATCTTTTGACTATTTTCAACATATAAAAATATTATATAATTATTGAATATATTCCACAAGCTGTACATTTCATCCCTGTGATTAATTTATCTTGTAACTGGAAGTTTATATCTCTTAGTTTCCCTCGCTTATTTCACTTATACCTCTTCCCACTGGCAACCACCTCTTTGTTCTCTGTATCTATGACACACTTTCTGTTTTGTTATATTTGTTCATTTGTTTTTGAGATTCCACATATATGTGAAATCATATAGTATTGTCTTTCTCTGTCTGACTCAGTTTGCTTAGTATAATAATTGACAGGCCCACCTGTTTTGCTGCAGATGGCATTATTTCGTTCTTTTTTATGGCTGAGTAATACTCCATTGTGTGTGTGTGTGTGTGTGTGTGTGTATCTATATATGCCACATCTTTATTCATTCATCTATCAATACACACTTAGATTGTTCCCAGATCTTATATTTTAAATTCATCAGTAAAGAGTGAAACCAGGAAGCAGTAGGCATCCCACCTTTGACCCCAAATAAAGGGGAACTCCAGATCCTTTTTCTACTTCTCTCTCTTTCTGTCTGTCTGTCTACCTGTGACCTCTCCATGTGGTCTCATACTTTCCAAGACATGTGAGTAATAAGCCTTGATTTTTTTTCAAACTATCTTGGTAGTTATTGCTGAGGATATCTTGCAATTACAGTAAGAACCACAAGGGTCAGCCCAACTAGAATATTAACTCCATAAAGGAAATGTCTGCGGGGCTCAACACAAGTAGTACAGGCCCAGGTTAATGCCCCAGGCATTTCTAGTCAGTAGCATCACTATCAATAGGCTGAGACAATATTGTTATTATATATAACACAATTTTTATCTTGTTATACTTTTTCTTATTTTATACTTGAGTATTTTCCCTGCCCATTAAAAAAAAATATATATATGCATGTGTGTGTTCACACAGGTATATATGTATATACACAACATATATACATGTGTATAAATACATGTATGAGACTTCAAATGTTTAAAAACTGCAATATTCTATCATTTGGATGAAATTCTGATGCCTAAATTTGGATGTTGAGTGTATTTGTATGGCAGTGAGTATTAAAGAAGATTTTGAAGTTATTAAGGAAGACCTGATTTTGAGGTCAGGGGTTGAACATTCACTTCTGAAATATCTTTCACAGCTCTGGCCTTTCCTGCCCCAAAAGGTCCCCCAGAAGCAAGGCAATGGCAGCCCACTCCAGTACTCTTGCCTGGAAAATCCCATGGACGGAGGAGCCTGGTAGGCTGCAGTCCATGGGGTTGCTAAGAGTCGGACACGACTGAGCGACTTCCCTTTCACTTTTTACTTTCGTGCATTGGAGAAGGAAATGGCAACCCACTCCAGTGTTCTTGCCTGGAGAATCCCAGGGGCGGGGGAGCCTGGTGGGCTGCCGTCTATGGGGCTGCACAGAGTCGGACGCGACTGAAGCGACTTAGCCGCAGCAGCAGTGGTGAGCATTCTCGCATTGTGCTGCGGCTGGGCTCGGTTGCTTCAGCATAGCTGACTCTTTGCAACCCCATGGACTGTGCCCTCCAGGCTCCTCTGTCCCTGGGATTTTCCAGGCAAGAATACTGGAGTGGGTTGCCATTTCTTTCTCCAATTCTTGCATCACACTGGGCTATTTCGGTTGTGGGTTTCTATTTCCTCTACTATACCAGGAACTCCCTGATCTTAGGACACCTCATGTTTCACATTTGCAGCACAGCGTCAGGCATACTGTGTAGGTTCAGGACATGTTTTAAATAAACACGAGTATTGAGTCATTGAGCAGATCCCCCTCCCACCCCAAGCCATGGGCAGACACTCACTCTGTCAAGCTGCTCCCATTCTGATGAAGTGGCATTCCAAACTGACAGTTAAGTCTT
Organism: Cephalophus harveyi; assembly: GCA_006410635.1. Taxonomy (NCBI): domain Eukaryota; kingdom Metazoa; phylum Chordata; class Mammalia; order Artiodactyla; family Bovidae; genus Cephalophus; species Cephalophus harveyi. The sequence goes on along the minus strand of SJYT01050572.1, from coordinate 174,437 downwards.
CTCCCCACACTACTTAGATGAGCCCGGGGGAGGCAAGCTTTCATGATTCCTGCATCCTAACTGGACTTACATAGATTCTTTTCATGTGTGACACGCAGTGGGTTTTCTTAGGAGTATTTTGTGTTGTCATTGCTCTGCTTTCTGAATTTGAAAGTGAGTGGCGGAGGAGATGGGGAAAGAGGGGACAGGCTGAGGTTTTCTGCTGGCATGCCTTGATTTTCAGTTATTATTTTGACTTTGGGTAGGTAAGCATTAAAGATTGAATCCTAATTCTGAAAGAACTTGCAACCCCTCTAGAGGAAAACTGTGAGAACCAAACCCATGTCTTGCTATTTTGAATTTCAATACATGAAAGGATTCCCATGCACACAATTTCACCCAGTTTGTGATTTTGTCATCTTTATTGTTTTTAACATTGCTGATATCTGAAGCTAACTGAAAGATAGTCTTTTTAAAAATTTTTTTAAAAATATAAATTTATTTAAATTGGAAGTTAATTACTTTACAATATTGTATTGGTTTTGCCATACATCAGCATGAATCCGCCACAGGTATACTCATGTTCCCCAACCTGAACCCCCCTCCCGCCTCCCTCCCCGTACCATCCCTCTGGGTCGTCTCAGTGCACCAGCCCCAAGCGTCCAGTATCATGCATGAAAGATAGTCTTTTTATTGGCATATGAGAAGAGAACCATTTTCCAGAACCAACACATCCTTTGTGTGGGAAGTGTTTCCTTTGCTTTTCTCCCCCTACTAGTTTCTGTTTAGAAAAACCAAGTCTTGGTACATGTGTCAGGCAGGTCTGTCTCAGAGGCGAGTAGAATAAATGGAGTGGCTGGTGTGATTCCTCTTTCTCTTCCTATACCACTGGTTGAAGATAATGTAATACATATAGTGAGTGCAGAGAAAGAGGAAACTATAGGTGCTTTTCAGACATTCCACTTGACCGAAGTTGGCCTCCATTTTTTCCCTCTCTCTTTCACCTTCTTACTACTGTTACAGAATTTCAATGAGTTAAGATACTTAAGACTAAGTCAACTGCATGGCTGCTATACTCTGCAAAATGAAAAAGGAAACTAACCTTAAGAATAGAGAAATAAATGATCTTTTCAGTAAAAACACATGCTTTTCAGAGTGCATGGAATGTTAAGAGTCTAGAATCTAAAATCACTAGAAGAGTCCTTGGATGTGACATAGCTAAACATCTGGGGAATCAGTACTGATGCTTCTTATACTGACCATGGCACACATCGTTAGCTGATCACAGTATCTGTCCCACTGTGCAGAGACAGGGCCTCAGAACACCTCTCAGCAAACCATACTGGTTCTTCTCTATTAATTCATGGGAGTTGATACTCAAGATGAAAACTCTTTGTCTAGTGTGACTTAGACATACAATCCACTGTATGAAGGGAGTTTCTCTTATAATATTTTGGATGGGTGATTCTGGGCTTCCTATTTCCAGTGATCTCTGTAGCCCCTGACAGTTATATGCACCACAAAGTTCAGACAAATGAAATGATCTCTGGTTCCCAAATAAAGCCTTGGTTGTTCTACTATAATTTTGTATATCTCCAGCATCATTACCACCCTAATAACATTCCAGTATCCTTCCAAGATCCAAGAACTGCCGTTGCAGTCAAGGCTTCTAACCATTTGTGCCTCACAGAATTTTATGATTACTTTTTTATTTTATTTTTTTGACTACACTACATGGCCTGTGAGATCTTAGTTCCTCAGCTAGGAGTTGAATGTGTGCCCCTTGCAATGGAAGCACAGAGTCTTAACCACAGGACCACCAGGGAGGTCCAATGATTACTTCTTTAAATCCTCATAGCATTCTGCACCTTATAATAAACTCTAGTAGGTATTTTATCTCTAAGACTTTTTAGAAATTTTAAACTGGTTTAAAATTCTCTCTTGGCCAACATTTTTTGGGTTCAAGAACTTCTGGGCGAAATGTAAAAAGACTCAGGTAATCTTTCTAATGTTTGGCTTACCCAGTGCCAAAGTAGTCTGAAATTTTTTCCTTTTCCTAGATTTAATTGATTGAAAGTTTGATGTTTTCCTTTCCAGTGTGAAATCACTTATTCTTGTGTATCAAGAATACGTCAAATCTGTATCTTAGCAACTATTTTTGAGGCACTTTCCTGTAGCATATATTTTTTATGCAAAAGTAGATAACTGTATCTTTCCCAGAGCATAACAAATATTACAGACAGCTATGGGATCACTAGCCTGATGACCACAAATTTTATGGTAGAAATTCACTGACATCTCTATCATATTATTATTTATGATAAGATAGGAGTGAGAATAACACAAGTCTCTCCTAAGGGTACACTGAAAAATCCAACTTTATTTTTTGGTAATCTCAGCCTTGGAAGTCTCCTGTACAAATACGGCCTTACATTACAAAGAAGTTTCCACGTATGCAGGTCTGTGACATAAAATACATTCTGAAAGATAATGACTCCTCTGAGTTCAAACAGAACTTAATGAATCTACATTGTGTGTGTCATGTAAACACAGGCTGCCCTAAATCAATATGTCTGATTATTCTTATTGGTCCTAAACCATAGTTTCTTCCATTTCTTCTTTAGATTTAATGTAAATCTCTCCCTCTTCAAACTGTCATTTCCTATTTTCTGTCCTCCGTGGAATGGACTGATGGGCAGTTACCATTGTTTGTATGATACTCTTTCATTGCTTGAAAATTTATCATCACCTTCTCTTCTTCTAGCTGAAATATTCTTTATTCTTTTAACTTTTCCTCAGAAGTTCTGCTTAACCCCTTCTGCTGCTGCTGCTAAGTTGCTTCAGTCATGTCTGACTCTGTGCGACCCCATAGATGGCAGCCCACCAGGCTCCCCGGTCCCCGGGATTCTCCAGGCAAGAATATTGGAGTGGGTTGCCATTTCCTTCTCCAGTGCATGAAAGTGAAAAGTGAAAGTGAAGTCGCTCAGTCATGTCCAACTCCTAGCGACCCCATGGACTGCAGCCTATGAGGCTCCTCTGTCCATGGGATTTTCCAGGCAAGAGTACTAGAGTGGGGTGCCATTGCCTTCTCCTATCCCCTTCTACCTTTTAAAATAATTGCTTTTCTGGAGACCTCTCTGAGTTCACTAGGTGTTGTTCAATTCCTAATTGAACAGAGTAGTTTAATAAAGGTTGTTCACCGTTGCTCCAAGGCAGGTGACTGGGTGATACTGTGTGAGAAAGTACTTTGTGAGTTCCAAAGCAGCACCCAGATGGGGGAGATGATTATTACTTGCTTGTTTGTACATCTAGAGCCAGGTCCTAATTTCTGGAAGTAAGGTTTAAAAATGTCTTCTCTTGTTTAGTCACTCATTCATTTATCCAACAATAATCTTTCTAGCAAATGCTGTTAGACAAGTATTAGAAATTGGGCAAAATCCATTTCAAGAGTCTTTACCTCTCAGTGTCTATGTGACAGCTAAACTTGCTTTTCCAGTTTTTTTAAAAATTGAAGTATAACTGATTTACAATGTTGTGTTAGTTTCAGGTATACAGCAAAGTGATTCATATATATATGTATATATACATATTCTTTTTCAGATTCTTTTTCATTATAGGTTATTACAAGATATTGATTATACTTCTCTGTGCTATATAATAGGCCCTTTTTGTTTATCTGTTTTATATATAGTGGTATGTATCTGTTCACTCTTGCCATCTCATGTTTGACCACTTCCAATTTGCCTTGATTCATGGACCTAACATTCCAGGTTCCTATGCAATATTGCTCTTTACAACATCAGACTTTACTTCCATCACCTGTCACATCCACAACTGGGTGTTATTTTTGCTTTGGCTCCATCTCTTCATTCTTTCTGCAGTTATTTCTCCACTAATCTCCAGTAGCATATTGGGCACCTACCAACTTGGGGAGTTCATCTTTCAGTGTCCTATCTTTTTGCCTTTTCGTACTGTTCATGGGGTTCTCAAGGCAAGAATACTGAAGTGGGTTGCCATTCCCTTCTCCAGTGGACCAAACTTTGTCAGAATGCTCCACCATGACACGTCCATCATGGTGATGACCATTATATCTACTACTGTGGTCAAGAATCCCTTAGAAGAAATGGAGTAGCCATCATAGTCAACAAAAGAGTCCAAAATGCAGTATTTGGATGCAGTCTCAAAACTGACAGAATGATTTCTGTTCATTTCCAAGGCAAACCATTCAATATCACTGTAATCCGAGTCTATGCCCCAACCAGTAATGCTGAAGAAGCTGAATGGTTCTATGGAGACCTACAAAACCTTTTAGAACCAACACACCCAAAAAATGTCCTTTTCATTATAGGAGACTGGAATGCAAAAGTAGGAAGTCAAGAAACACCTGGAGTAACAGATAAATTTGGCTTTGTAGTACAGATGAAGCAGGGCAAAGTCTAATCGAGTTTTGAGAAGAGAACGTACCAGTCATAGCAAACACCCTCTTCCAACAACACAAGAGAAGATTCTACACATGGACATCACCAGATGGCCAACGCCAAAATCAGATTGATTATATTCTTTGCAGCCACAGATGGAGAAGCTCTATACAGTCAGCAAAAACAAGACCAGGAGCTGACTGTGACTCAGATCATGAACTCCTTATTACCAAATTCAGACTCAAATTGAAGAAAGTAGGGAAAACCACTAGACCATTCAGGTATGACCTAAATCAAATATCATACGATTATATAGTAGAAGTGAGAAATAGGTTTAAGGGTCTAGATCAGATAGACAGGTACCTGATGAACTATGGATGGAGATTGATGACATTGTACAGGAGACAGGGATCAAGACCATCCCCAAGAAAAAGAAATGCAAAAAAACAAAATGGCTGTCTGAGGAGGCCTTACAAATAGCTGAGAAAAGAAGGGAAGTGAAAGCAAAGGAGAAAAGGAAAGATATAAGCATCTGAATGCAGAGTTCCAAAGAATAGCAAGAAGAGATAAGAAAGACTTCCTCAGCAATCAATGCAAAGAAATAGAGGAAAACAATAGAATGGGAAAGACTAGAGATCTCTTCAAGAGAATGAGATACCAAGGGAACATTTCATGCAAAGATGGGCTCGATAAAGGACAGAAATGGTATGGACCTAACAGAAGCAGAAGATATTAAGAAGAGGTGGCAAGAATACATAGAAGAACTGTACAAGAAAGATCTTCACAACCTAGATAATCATGATGGTGTGATAACTCACCTAGAGCCAGACATCCTGGAATGTGAAGGCAAGTGGGCCTTAGGAAGCATCACCACGGACAAAGCTAGTGGAGGTGATGGAATTCCAGTTGAGCTGTTTCAAATCCTGAAAGATGATACTGTGAAAGTACTGCACTCAATCTGCCAACAAATTTGAAAAACTCAGCAGTGACCACAGGACTGGAAAAGGTCAGTATTCATTCCAATCCCAAAGAAAGGCAATGCCAAGGAATGTTCAAACTACTGTGCAATTACACTCATCTCACATACTAGTAAAGTAATGCTCAAAATTCTCCAAGCCAGGCTTCAACAATATGTGAGCCATGAACTTCCAGATGTTCAAGCTGGTTTTAGAAAAGACAGAGGAATCAGAGATTAAATTGTCAACATCCACTGGATCATTGAAAAAGAAAGAGAGTTCCATATAAACATCTCCTTCTGCTTGGTTGATTACACCAAAGCCTTTGACTGTGTGAATCACAACAAATGGAAAATTCTGAAAGAGATGGGAATTCCAGACCACCTGACCTGTCTCTTGAGAAATCTGTATGCAGGTCAGGAAGCAACAGTTAGAACTGGACATGGAACAAAAAACTGGTTCCAAATAGGAAAAGGAGTACATCAAGGCTGTATACTGTCACCCTGCTTATTTAACTTAAAAGCAGAGTACATCATGAGAAGCACTGGGCTGCATGAAGCACAAGCTTGAATCAAGATTGCTGGGAGAAATATCTATAACCTCAGATATGCAGATGACACCACCCTTATGGCAGAAAGTGAAGAGGAACTAAACAGCTTGCACCGCAGTGGTTTTTCCAGTAGTCATGTATGGATGTGAGAGTTGGACTATAAAGAAGGCTGAGTGCTGAAGAATTGATGCTTTTGAACTGTGGTGCTGGAGAAGATTATTGAGAATCCCTTGGACTGCAAGGAGATCCAACCAGTCCATACTAAAGGAGATCAGTCCTGGGTGTTCATTGGAAGGACTGATGCTGAAGCTGAAACTCCGATACTTTGGCCACCTGATGCAAAGAGCTGACTCATTTGAAAACTCCCTGATGCTGGGAAAGATTGAAGGCAGGAGGAGAAGGGGATGACAGAGGATGAGATGGTTGGATGGCATCACTGATTAAATGGACATGAGTTTGGATAAACTCTCGGAGTTTGTGATGGACAGGGAGGCCTGGTGTGCTGCAGTCCATGGGGTCACGTGTGCACACACATCAGTCAAACCATCAGAGAGGGCCCACCATCAACGAAGAATATGAAGGTGTGGAAAAACTCTATTATATGGACCCAATTGCATGGCCAATTGGGTTCATATGTCTGGAGCATCAGGTGTAAGGAGAAGATTACCAGAGAGGAGAATTGAGTCCCCAGGATGAGTGACATCATGCAGCCACTCATGTTGGCCCCAACAAATGTTTTCTGTAAAGGACAAGATAGAACACTTTGTAGACCATTGTAGACCACTATGTTCCATTTTCTTCTTTTTCTCTTTCCCTTTTCAGGCCCTTTAATTTAAAAGTATAAGAACTATTCTTAGCCCAAGGGTTGTGCAAAAAACAGTCGGCTAAATTTGGCCTGCATTCTGCAGTTTGCTATACTAAGTCCCTCCCTTGGGTGTATAAAGAATTTCCTCCAACCAGAGCCACTATGCCAGGGCGACCAGAGAGACTTGGAACACATTGATAAAAAGAGGTACTAATTCATCCTTGGGGAGTCTTCTCAGAGGCTGTGGCATCTAAGTTGTGTTTGGAAGAATAACAGTTCACAAGGAGAAAAGCAAGTTGCAAGGGGGCGATGTTCCTACTGAGTCAGACTCTGCCATTTGAAGATCATAAGCTATGGGATAAGGCTTTGTTGGAACTGAGTTTCTTCATCTTTAGGGTGGGTCTTACAATACCTACCCTTCTGATTTGGAAAGAAACCCAGTGCAGGTGAAATAGTACCATCACCACCACCAACAAAAAGTCCTCTAAACCTTGCTTAAAAGAGCTTAAAGTGCCTGAAAAATGTGGTTGTTATCTAAGACCCTTCATCTTGCCTGAGCCAAGATGACTCATGCCACTCATGTGTGCACAGTAATTGCTGAGATTATTGGCTTTATGCTGGAGTGTTTGGAGCCAACCGCTCATCTCTCAAGAGAGAACAGAATGAGTCAGGAACAGACTTTGGCATCTTCTTGTTGTTTTTTATGTGAGCCATTTACATACTGATCTGAGGCTAAATTTGTTACAGCTCCTTGCTTCTTAAAAGTGCAAATCATCAGGGGTGGGAGGAGGGGAAGTGGGAGGAAGGTGGTCAAAAAGCTTCCAGTTATAAGTAAAGTAAGTACTAGGGATGCAGGACACATGATGATTGTAGTTTACATTATTGTATGTGACATACATGCAGGCTGGTAAGAGACTGATTCTAAGACTTCTCATCACTAGGAAAGTAATTGTTCCTTTTTTTGCTTTCTCTTTTTATCATACCTATACAAGATGATGGATGTTAGCTAAACTTTTTATGGTAATCATTTCTCAATAGTTTATGCAGTTTAGTTCATTATGCTGTAAACCTTAAATTATAGTTCAGTTCAGTCACTCAGTCGTGTCCGACTCTTTGTGACCCCATGAATCGCAGCACCCCAGGCTTCCCTGTCCATCACCAACTCCCGGAGTCCACTCAGACTCACGTCCATCGAGTCAGTGATGCCATCCAGCCATCTCATCCTCAGTCGTCCCCTTCTCCCCGTGGCCCCAATCCCTCCCAGCATCAAAGTCTTTTCCAATGAGTCAACTCCTCACATGAGGTGGCCAAAGTACTGGAGTTTCAGCTTTAGCATCATTCCTTCCAAAGAAATCCCAGAGCTGATCTCCTTCAGAATGGACTGGTTGGATCTCCTTGCAGTCCAAGGGACTTTCAATTATATCTGAATAAAACTAGAAAACAAAGTACAAGTCAGAAGACTTTTTGGTGTTTTCTGAGGGGCAGTATCAGGATCTCCCCAACTATTAACTTTTTCTATCATTCCACAATGCCTGATGTTCCAACAGAATGGATCTAAGTACTTCTTTAGGAAGGAAATAGCATTTTGGACAAGTGGGGGTGAGTCAGACATCATGTGTGCTAAGTCACCTCAGTTGTGTCCAAGTCTTTGTGACCCCATGGACTGTAGCCCACCAGGCTCCTTTGTCCATGGGATTCTCCAGACAAGAATACTGGAATGGGTTGCCATTTCCTACTCTAGGGAGGACACCTTAAACTAGGTTATAGCCAGAGAAATCATTTTCGTGCACCAGATTCCAAGAAATGCTGAGGTAGAGACATGGGACTCTAGGCAGATGACTTGGGTCCAAATTCTTTGTGCTAATTATTTATCCTTTCTGTTTCTCTGCTTGCTTATCCAGGACATGAGATGATGCCACTACCTAGTAGCTTCCATTAAGATGGAATGCACAAGCATATGTTGGGAACACAGAGCAGTGCCTGACAGAGAGTGACAGATGTTAGCTGTTATTATTTCTAGTTAAGGTCAAGTTGAAACAGAAGGATAGTTTTGTAACTGGAGCTAGGAGTGTGGAGAGGGGAAAACTGCTGTTTTTCAGTTGCTAAGTTGTGTCTGACTCTTTGTGACCCCATGGATTGCAGCACGCCAGGCTCCTCTGTCCTCCACTATCTCCTGGAGTTTGTTCAGATTCATGTCCATTGAATTGGCGATGCCATCCCATCATCTCATTCTCTGCTGCTCCTTTCTCCTTTTGCCTTCAATCTTTCCCAGCATCCAGGTCTTTTCCAATGAGTTGGCTCTTTGCATCAGGTGGTTGAAGTATTGTAGTTTCAACATCAGCATCAGTCCTTCCAATGAACACCCAGGACTAGTCTCCTTTAGGATGGACTGGTTTGATCTCCTTGCAGTCCAAGGGACTCTTAAGAGCCTTCTCCAACACCACAGTTCAAAAGCTACGATTCAAAAAATCAGTTCTCTGGTACTCAGCCTTCTTTATGGGGAAAGCTGCCATGCGTGCATGCTCGGTTGTGTCTGACTCTGTGACCTTATGGACTCCAGCCTGCCAGGCTCCTCTTTCCATAGGATTCTCCAGGCTTGCTGGAGTGGGTTGCCATTTCTCCTCCAGGAAAAAGCTGAGATAAGACTAAATATAAGCATCATCTAAGTTATTTTTTTTCACATCCTGGACCTCTGAGTGCTGTGTCTGGGCATGGTGTCTTGCTCAGTGAGCCAATAGTTTAGTCTTGATAGAAAGATTCCCTGCCACCATTTGGATGGATGTACAACACAGGCTTCACCTTAGTGAGTCATGGAGTGATCACTCTTCAGTTTCCTTCTTGCTGCATCTGTGGATTTGACCATCTTTATTTATGCATTCAAAATATTCTTTAAATGTATAAATAAATATCTGTATTCCATATTTACAGGCTTTGCCTGTAAATTACAAGTATATTTATAGGTGACCGCTATATTTACAGGTAACTCAGATGGTAAACAATCTGCCTGCAGTGCAAGAGACCTGGATTTGATCCCTGGGTTGGGAAGATCCCCTGGAGAAGGGAATGGCAAGCCCCTCCAGTATTCTTGCCTGGAAAGTTTCATAGACAGAGGAGCCTGGTGAGCTACAGTCCATTGGGTCGCAAAGAGTCAGACAAGACTGAGCAACTATTGCTCAGTCGTGTCCGACTCTTTGCGACCCTGTGGACTGTAGCCCGCCAGGCTCCTCTGTCCATGGGATTCTCCAGGCAAGAATATTGGAGTGGGTTGCCATTTTCTTCTCCAGGGGATCTTCCCAACCCAGGGATCGAACCTGGGTCTCCTGCTGGACTGTAGCCCGCCAGGCTCCTCTGTCCATGGGATTCTCCAGGCAAGAATATTGGAGTGGGTTGCCATTTTCTTCTCCAGGGGATCTTCCCAACCCAGGGATCGAACCTGGGTCTCCTGCATTGCAGGCAGATGCTTTATCCTCTGAACCACCAGGGAAGCCCAACACACACATACATTCCATATTTAATTCCTGGGGAAAATTAGTTGTCTGTATATGTAGGCAGATGTATTTACATATTTTATGTTCAAAACTAAGTTATTTGGGTCATCAAGATTAGATGCCAAGCACTATATACAAGGTTGGGCAAATTCTAGAAATACTTAATCTGTTACTGGTCAATCCAGTTCATTCTCCCTCAATTCTCAAGAAAACTAAAATCCCAATCAAAATGCTACAAGCCATTTAAATTCCTCAAAAATCTCAGAGAAATGTTACCCATTGGAGCATAAGAGGAACCAATTTAAGGTGAGAATCTGAGAAATAAAATGCTTTACTTTTATTGACAGTGAGTCAATATGATATTAAAACCAAAAAAAAGAAATTCAGTGAAAGATGCAGTCCATGCCATCTTTAAAAATTCAGTAGAGAGAAAAAATCAGATTAACTGGTGATTTTCTTGAAGTTGCTTGTCAATTTGTTCAGAAAGCTTAATTTGGCAGAGTCAGCCTCAAATTGGTTTCTAGGGTGTATCTTAATTGTATCACTTTTCAGAAAAACGTTTCTGTCAATCAGAAAGTGTTTTAAGAACTAACTTGCTTGCAAAGCTGAGCCCGGGCTCTTCATGTAGGAGGACAGCAGGTCCCCCAGTCCTGTATCAGAGAAGAGAGAACATTCCATGTAGGGATGGGAGGCTGGGATGTACAGGGAGTGCCTTGGGCCTTAAGTCCATGTTGACATTTTCTTCTGGGGGAAGTCTTGCTGTAGTTAAAAGAGTAAAAACTCAGGAATTCTGCTCTTGGGCCTCCTAGTTTCTTTCTTTTGAAGGTGTGTGACCTGGGGTAAGAGCCATCTTTTCCTTGTGTCTTGGTTTCCTTAACTAGAAAATCTTAAGAGCTGAAGGGTATACCATCAGAGATCTTTTTTGTTGTTTAGCTCTCAGCCTGTGTGAGTATGTGGGAGAACCAGGTTCAATCCCTGGGTCAGGAAGATCCCCTGGAGAAGGTACTGGCTGGCTACCCACTCCAGTATTGTTGCCTGGAGGATTCCATGGGCAGATAAGCCTGGCGGGCTGCAGTCCATGGGCTCGCAAAGATTCAGACACGACTGAATGATTTTCACTTTCCCTTCACTATGTGAGTTTACAAAATTTCCCTCTAAATCCATTTCTGAGATATTAAGGGGTTTCAAAAGATATTGGGGGATATTTGCAAAGTCAGAGGTATTTGGTATTTTCATGAGCAGAACCGATTGCAATTCAGGGCTACCTAAGGTGCTGCCCAGAACATCTAGCCCTTGGCAAGGGGCCAGCCAGTGGGGCTCAGGGCAGGAGCACAGGGTGGATAAACATTTCTCCCATCAGCTCTCCTCTAACTGTGGTGGAGTCATCATGAGCTGCCTCTGTTGATGTTTATGCTGAGCAAGATGCACATGACCCCTGTGAATGTGTGCCACATACCCAGAAGACAGTGAGAACAGGGAGCTTTTGTGGTGGGGGGAGGAGGGTGGAAAAAGGCTGTAGAGATTTCTGTCTGTGGGAAATAGAAAAGCATAGATTTCAGGCTGTTTCTGCCATAAATCCTTATTCAGTGCCCGGTTGATAATAGATACTCTGGATTTAATGCTGAACAGCACAGATAGGCTTCCTGCCTTCGTGGAGCTTATTGCTCAGTGGAGGAAAAGAATGAGTAAATCGCAATCCTATTACATATCATGCTAGGGAAAGTGGAGGGTCCTGGGTGCCCATTGGTGGGACACCTGACTCAGGTGTAGGAAGCTTGGGAGTTTTTCTGAAGAGATGTTTAAGCAGAAAATGGGAAAATACACAGACGGAGAAAGCAGAAGGAAGTGTTGAAGGTGGAGGGACCAGTGTGTACAAAGGCCTGGAGGTGAGAGACAGCAGGGTGTGTTCAAGGATCTGAAAGCCACTCAGTGTGTCTGGAGGGTAAGAGATGGAGGCAGAGAGTAAATGGTGGAGAGATCACAGCAGTCAGGTTCCAGAGGGCCTCCTTTAACCTCAGAAGGAACTTGGTCTCTCATTTCAATGTGGGAGGAATCTCTGAAAAACTTTAAACAAGGCAGTGATGGGATCAGATTTGTGTTTTAGAACCATCTTCCTGGCTGCAGAGTGGAGAGGGGGATTGGAGGGGGCAAGAATTGAGATGGAGAAAGATAGGAGAGAGGGCCAGAAGACTTTTGAAATCCAGGTGGGGAGAAAACAGTTCTTTGGATAATGACGGGAACAGTGGGATTAGAGAGAAGTGATGGGTTCAAGAAATGCTTTAGAGGTGGACTTGACAGGACTCAGTGGATGAGATGATGGGGACACACACACATTTAGTCCATAACAGGTGGTATCATTGTTTTCACCATGTCATGCTACCATTTTGAGACCCTGGTACATTGCAATTTCTGAACTATGATGGCTGGTGTATAGAACTTTAGGAATTGTTTGTCTGGATACAGATGTAAACAACCATCTCTTCCTATGAAAATTGGTCTTCTGTTTTGTCCTATGATTTGTAGAGTTTGGTTTCTGAGCTGCAGTTTTTATCCTGTGTGACCCTAGGTCTCCTGGTCTTGGTCAACTGGATGAAGGGTAGAAAATTAATTTAACAGGAAGATTTGTCTCTTTCTTCTAGGAATTTAAAATTGAGAGTGTTTGTGTAACTGAAACTTTACCATGTAAACTTGGGAGCTGCAGGGTGGGCTTATTTTCTACCATGGAGATTGGGAAGCAAAGAAAAAACAAAAAGGAGCAGAAGGCTGTGTAAAGATGAGCATAAGTAAGAGATGGAAAGAGAGTCTTATTTATTATGGACTATTACAATGTTGTGTTAATTTCTGCTTACAGTAAAGTGATTCTGTTTATATATATATATATATATTCTTTTTAGTCTTCTTTTCCATGACGGTTTATCATAGCATACTGAATATATCAACAGTTCTCTGTGCTATACAGTAGGGCCTTGCTGTTTATTCATTCTATATATAATAACTTACATCTGCTATGTCCAACCTCCCACTCCATCCCTCCCTCACCCCATTCCCCCTTGGTAACCACAAATCTGTGGAAAGAGAGCCCTAATGTCCTTCCCTTCTCTCCCTGCAGTTTCTTCTTCCAATCTGGCTACATATCTGTTACGGGTCTCCATGAGATTCTCTTGTATCCTTCTTAGAAATTCTCACTTTTCCTTTTGTTCCTGGCTAGCTTGAGTTGGTTTCTGCTACTTGCAACCAGATAGCCTAAGTAAAACACCTAACACCCTAGACACCTGGCAATACATAAGTCTTACCAGAGCCTTCTTGCCTGTACCACCCTTGCATAGAATTCTCTTTTCATGCTTGGCTTGGGCTGTCATTTTCTACAGAAGCTTTCTAGAGGTGATGTCCAATTAGCTCAGTGGTGGCTCTGGACATCTGTATTTTGGCTATGACTCATAGAGCAGCTCTCTTCCTTGGTATAGATCAGAAAAAAAAAAGAAAATGTACAAATAATTGTATTCAGCTCCTTTCCCAACCAAAGTTGCTTTGATTTGACATTGTGCCGAGTATAGCGGCTTGGCTCTGGTGGATCCAGCCCTTCTAAGAAACATACGATTAGAATCATGAACACTGATAGCATTTTATAACCTGCTGAGGGCAATGTTTTTCCACAAATAATGCTCATAAATATCTGAAATTTTTAAAAATCTAGCTCTGCACCCAAGATGTTTTGGCACAAATTACAGAGCATTTTGGGACTTTTATCACATGCTGCTTTCTGAATTTAGTAACTGAGTGAATACGTTATGTACCAAATTCTTGCTTGTTTAAAGAAATAAAGAACTATGTTTTCAAATTAAAGTCATTTTAAGGTTTTGCAGCTGTTAAATTGAAAAAAAAAAAAAAAACAACCTACAACCTAGCCATATTTGAGCTGAGTCTATAGAGCAAAAGAAAGTCAGGGAGTTGAGGCACTGGCTGATCAAATCATGGGAACTTAGAAGGGTAGCTACTGCTTAGTGGTTAAGAGACCTGGTGTTGGAGTTAAGACCCCACACCTGGGTTGCAACTGGGCCTTGCCTTTTCCCAACTAGTCCTTTTTTTTTTTTTAAAATCTTTTGATACTCCAGGCTTCTTTATTATAAAATGTATTGCAATTGTACCTACCTCAGATGGTTTTGTGAAGATTAAGCAAAATGGTGCTTATGAAGTGCTTTGCCTGGAGATGCATCCTAATGCTCAGTCGTGTCCGAGTCTATGCGACCCTGTGGACTGCAGCCCACCAGGCTCCTCTGTCCATGGGATTTCTCAGGCAAGAGTACTAGAGTGGGTTTCCATTTCCTTCTCCAGGGGATCTTCCCGACCCAGGGATTGAACCTGGGTCTCCTGCACTGCAGGTGGAGTCTTTACCATCTGAGCCCCAGGGAAGCCTGGCCTGGTGATGGGGCATGGTAAAAACCCACTGCATGTCAAATAACTAGTATTTGGTGCCTGAATGAGGTGAATTGGAAAAGGGGGCTACACAGTAGGATGACCTGCTCTTAATGAAACAATCCTCCAAAACAGAACATGGCAAACTATATCCTGAGAGCCAAGTCTAGCTGGCAATCTGTTTTTATCCGGTCCACATGGTTTCAAGTTTTAAAGGGTAACACTATTGAATGAATTTCACCTGAGTTCTGTGGGCCTGGAAAAAAGCAACTGTTAAACCTTCTCTTCATCTTTTGTTTTCTGAGGCTAAGTGTAGAGGACCACTCACCCTGGCATATTCTAAGATAAAAATTGTCTCCAGTGTCCTTTAAGACTTCCCTAAGCTCATGGATGGCTCCCCTCGTGTAGCTCAGGTCCTCTTCCCTTTCTCCGAGACGTTCCTTGTTAACGAATGTTGACCCCATTCCCATAACCTGAATAAAGCCAGCACCTGAGTTGTCTGATGCATTTTGTCTTTACTAGAATCTTATTAAAAACTAAGACCCAAACCCCAAATACACATGCAACAGGGAGTGTTGCCCTCAACATAAGAAGTATTTAATCTGGCTTTATAGAAAAGTTTGTCAACTCCCATGTCTGGGATAAAAAGCGTCCTGGCCCAAAACTCTCCATCAGTCATAGACATTCTTTTGTATACCTGTTGTACTTGTTAAGCGATTCCTCTTATAACTCAGCTACACCGTAAGAATGATCCAATCAGAGCATTCAAATGGGGGAAGGAAATGAGCAATTTGGAAATGATAAAACATGATCAAAGGTACTTGTGCTGCATATTTTCTTGATATTATCCCCTTTAATTCTTAACTGTTTTGAGACAATTGTTCTAAGAAACAGTCAGTTCAGTTCAGTCACTCAGTCGTGTCCGACTCTTTGCGACCCCATGAATTGCAGCACGCCAGGCCTCCCTGTCCATCACCAACTCCTGGAGTTCACTCAGACTCATCTCAGGAGAAGTTTTGCAAACTGAGTAGAAGATACCCTTTTGTAAGGGACATTTATATTTATAAAGGAAACTTCCATTTGTAAGAGTAACAGGAAAAGAAGTGTGGAGGAAAAGAAAGATAACTCTCAATATTTAGAAACTTCTATCAATAAGGAAGGCACTGGCTTAAATCTGCATAATGAACCTTACTCTTGCTTATTTTGATTTCCTGGTAATCTCTTTAACACTGACTTCCCTCCCACCCACACTTTTCATTCTTCTGCCTTTAGCTGAAGATGGTGTTGAAGTTGGAGTTCTAAACCACTTTTTTGAATGATCAATTTTGCCTCTGGGTATCTTCCGTGTATCCATGAGGTATATAAGTTAATAAACTCAACTTTCATTTGGTTTTCTCTTGTTAATCTCTTTTATGACAGCAGTCTCAGCTAAGAACTCAGAATGGAAGAGAGAATTATTTTTCCTCCCCCACACAATCTTGCAGAGTCAATATTTATCATCCCAACCTTACAGGTTAGGTGATTGAGTGTGAAGTCATATAGCCAAGGTCACAGAGCAAATAATTGGAATGTGAGTCTCAAACTCTCTGATTATAGGGTCCATGTTTCTTCTACTAAAATCCTATTAGGTTCAAGAATTTGAAGCTTTGTTATAGCATGCTGAGTAAACTGGGGTACTCTAAAGAAGAGAGAGGATGAGATGGTTGGATGGCATCATCAACTCAATGGACATGAATTTGAGCAAATTCCAGGAGATAGTGAAGGGCAGGGAAGCCTGGTGTGCTGCGGTTCATGGGGTTGCAGAGTTGAACACGACTAAGTGACTGAACAACAATAGCTTCCAGAAGAATGGAGCTAGGCAGATTCTGGTTCAATGAACAGAAAAACTTGGAACAACTAGGGCTTTTAGCAAGAGGGACCAAGTCTGTGAAGTTTTCCATCTGGCACTCTGTATGTCAAAAGATATATTTTCCAAAATTTAAAAAAAGTCTTTAATTCTTGCTACAGAATACTTTAATGTATACAGTATAGACTTTTGCGGGATTTTGATCAGTGATTATCGGTGGTAATTAGGATGGAAGAACAGATCACCTTAAAGTGGGAAGATATCAGAATTCTCATTCGAAATGTTCTTATAGGTCTTGACAACTCTGAAGCTCGCTCTTACTTTTGGGAGTGTGTCCTTAGGTTTGGGGACATTTAGATACATCTGCTACAAATTATATCTTAAAAATATCTAAACTGTAAGAGTATTTTGCACCCTAATCAGGAGAATTAATGGTGTCATTTTGTTCCACTTGATCATATTGAATATTATTTCTGCAACATTACATTCTTCTTTCAAATATCTGCATACCCTGAAGCCATTTTTGAAGTGGAAATATTTTTTCTACCTGCTTAGCTGTTGCAAGTGAAAAATTGATTTGAATTTACTATTGCCATTTCCTGCCCCCAGAAGCATCCTAGTGTTGGTTTCTTTTGAGCATTTAAAAATTCATTAAAATATTGACTTAAGTTTGTTTTTCTTTTTCCATTTTTCTGGCAATAAAAATGATTAACAAAACCCTAGAGTAGGGTCTTATATAGATGTGTTAATTTGATTTAAATTATTTATATTTCTTGCCATGCCTTGCTGTCCACCTAGGCTGAGACTGGGGGAGTAAATTTCCTGCTTTCACTAATCTTTGAAATGGTGATTAGAGGTCTATCTTTACAGAAATCGTGTGCTGTTAGACTATTGGTTCTGGAAAACAGAGTAATATCTTTTGTTTATAAATGCAAAAGTTTAGTTTTGAACCACAAGATTAATGTTTTGGATATTCTGAAAGCTTTGCATGTTCATGAAGGAATTATTTAGGTTTTAAAATTACTCAACTTCAATATATCAGAGGAGGGGCTATTAATTTTATGTACCTGGTGCCCTTGGCTGAGCTTTGAGATTCAAAACCTATTTTAAAAAATTGGTTTGTTTTCTATGGCTGTAACTTGACTGGATTTTCAAAGAAGTTTCCACTTAAATAAAAATGATTAGAGATTAACATTAAACAATGCCTGAAGGTTACAACGGGGACCCACATTTGTCATCAATTTTAGATTTTTTCTTAAACAAAATTTTGGTTTTAGTAAAACCTCCAAGGAAAATATGAATTAAAAACACAGAAAAATTTTCAAGGGAAACCCACACACACGTCTGGAATAGATGATTTAAGGCTCATTAAAGTTTTTTAAAAACATATCAGTATAAATGATTTTCATTTCTTCAATTTGTTATTTTGTATCTGGTGTGTGCTAGCCATTAAACCAATTAATATATATTTATGTTGTTTCATTTTCTTAATAATTCTTTAGAACTATTCCCTTCCTTTTAGATTAAAAAAAAAAGTTGAAAATGTATGAGGTTAAAAAAATTGCCTAAGGTCACAAAACTCTTTCTCTAGTAGAAGAGAATTTGACAGCAGTTCTGACCTCAATATTAGAGTTATTTTGACTACCAGTTATTAATAACAGCTACCAGGGCCAATTAACAAGATGTTTTCAACTAGAGGGCCAGCATGACATTCTGTAGAAAACAAAGATGACCAAGGTCCTTTTGGACTCCATTGTGTCAGAGAGCAGGAGGTGACTTGTTTGGGATCAAGACGTGGGTTTACAGTGTTGTCCTTCCCACAAAAATTCAAACTGCTTTTGATCCCTTTACCAATGGGGATTGAGAAGAACACATATACCAGATCAATTTCTTCATCCTGAAGTCCAGAGTTCCTATTGCTCTGCTCAGTAATGTTAAATGAATTGCCCAAGTGAACAAAGTGAAAGTGAAAGTCGCTCAGTTGTGTCCGACCCTTTGCAACCCCATGGCCTATACAGTCCATGGAGTTCTCCAGACCAGAATACTGGAGTGGGTAGCCTTTCCATTCTCCAGGGGATCTTCCCAACCCAGGGATCAAACCCAGGTCTCCTGCATTGCAGGTGGATTCTTTATCAGCTGAGCCACAAGGGACTTGCCCAAGGATGCACAGTAAATAGTGGGCAAGAATGGAATAGACCTTGGTCTATCTCGCTTTAAATTCTATGCCCTGCCTAGCACATTACATAGCCTTTCTTTATGGCTCCTACCAGATCATTCTACATGGTAGACATTTTATATGGGAGATACCTCAATCTAGTGGCTGATCAAAATGAAAAGAAGCTAGATACTTCATTAGTTAATTTTATCAATAACTTTGTGATTGATTCAGTTAAAGATTTTATGAAAACCTGGGAAGGTTTATGATTATTGTGAAATAATCAAATGGTGTCTGTTATACTCTGGGGGTTCATTAGTCTATTTTGGATAATTGAATTTATATATTACAGAATGTAAGGTATAGCTAGTTAGGCTGAGAGTCAGCTTGGACTCAACTTTGCTTCAAATACTATAAACTAACATTCTCAGGAATAAGAATCATGATATTTTGAGCCACTAACTTCATGTAGCACCTACTTCGTATTGTACAATGATTTTAACTTCTAGTCATTCTTGCTTCACTTGTTCAAGGTGGGTAACACAGAGTTTATCTGGAGTTTAAGATTAAGATTGGCAGAATAAATTTGTTCCTGTGATCAACTGATTTTTTTTTTTCTGGTTCAGACATTAAAAGAGACATAGTCCATTCAGGTTACATACTACAATGGATTATGTGTGAATAAATTAAAAGACCTAGATCTTTAATACTAATACCACTTTGTAGCAGCAGTGGTTCTGTAAATGGATATCTTACCTATTAAACAAAATGGAGTAGAAAAATAAAATACACCACTGCCCAAATAACAACTTATGTTACAAATAATCAGTTTGGATGGAGCTACAAGATTTTTCTGGCACAATAGTAAATTACACTTCAGCAAATTTATCAAACTGATGAAAATCCCAATCCTATGTATTTTGTCTGAATGATGTAGAAATATAGACAACAATATGTTTTCTTTTATCCACATTCACGTGAACAGAAGAATAATTTCACAAATAGTTTCTAATATTTTTCTGAGAAAATGTGGTTATAGCAGTTAGAAATGCCATTAGTAGCTTAAAACAATATCATTTACTTTTTTTTTCATAATTGGCATTTCAGAAGTTGGTGGCTACTGTGTAAGATCACCCTATCAACCATGCCAGGGGTTCCCAAACTTTTTGGCACCAGGGACAGGTTTTGTGGAAGACAATTTTTCCACATAGGCAGAGGTGTGGGGGAGGATGGTTTCAGGATGGTTCAAGTACATTACATTTATTGTGCACTTTATTATTATATCAGCTCCAGCTTAGATCATCAGGCATTAGATTGGAGAGGTTGGGGTTCCTGAACCATGCCATCAAGGATAGAAGGAATTTCTATCTTCCAGTGTTGTTATTCCTAGAAAATTAGCTCTCATTCTCCTGCTTGTTGTCTCATGGTTGCAAGGTGGCTGCAACAGTTCCAGCTATCAGAAAAAAAGGGAGAGGAATCAGGATATCTATGATCCTTTATCAGTCCACTTTCACAATTATCTCCTAGACTAGTATTGTATCCTATGTCCATGTCTAATTGTAAGGAGGCTGGGTAAGTGAGGAACAGGATTGGTATTGTTGGTATGGCCAATCATGACTAATCCTCAGGGGCTAGGCCATTGCTGCCTCCAAACAAAATTGGGGTGTGTCCAGAAAAAAAATAATATGGATGTTGGTTCCACTTCAGAGTTTTCTGAATATTGTGGTCAGCTGTTCTTTCTACTTTTCTCAGAAGTCTGTTCACAGGTGCCAGCTTAATGATGACTATTCTCAATGGATGTGTATGCTTAAGTGTGGATGGCAGGGATTCAGATGTGGAAAAGATCAGTGAGGACAGGAATGCTCACAGAATATCTATGAAAGAATAGAATTAAAGGGCCAGGTGGCACAGTGGTAAAGAATCTGCCTCCCAATGCAGGAGAGGCAAGAAACATGGGTTCAATGCTTGCATCAGGGAAGATCCTCTGGAGTAGGAAATGACAACCCACTCCAGTATTCTTGCCTGGAGAATCCCACAGACAAAGGAACCTGGTGGGCTACAGCCCATGTGATCACAAAATGTCAAACATGACTGAGCATACATGCAACTGTGTACCAGGAGGAAGAGGATTCAGATAAGTGATAGGGAAAGAAACAGCATCCTAAACAGGGATGGCGTCAGTAAAGGCAGGGAGGTTGGCTAAGCACTGTCTCATGAGAGAGAAGGGAGTTGAGACTGTGAGTTGAGACTTTCCTTCTAAGAAGAATTGAGACTGTGTTGAGTGTGCCTTTCTGTTCTGATAGTGTTCTGATGGTTTGGCATCTGGGACCTTGCTCACCTGGAGAGACTATCCCTCCCCGGCCAGCCAATTCCTAGAGATAGTAAATGATAGTAAATGACCTGCCTTTTGAATACGTGCACACCAGCCAGTCCAGAGACCATATCTTCCCGCTACCTCCTTTATTGGGCTTGTACACTCTGGGCCGCTGTCCACCTGCCCGAATCACACCAGGGCCAGGAAGGAGACAGCTAGAGGCACCCACACCCCGAAGCCAGCTGAGAGTGTTTAAAGTAGCCAGTGCTATGTCTTCTCACCCTGCCTCACTCGTTCCTTCCTGGAAACCACAATAAAGTCTCTTCCCCGGGTTTTCTCCTCGCTCCTTCTGCTTCCTAAACAACCCAGGTGTTCCCTCTGTGTGGCTCCCCCACAATGCCAAACCATGCCTCCTGTTTCTAAGGATCTGTACCAACTTCTTTCTTCATGGAAGTCATTTTCCTGCCTGTTTTCCCATACCTGTTTGAAACACATCCTGGTACATTCTACAACACTGTTCATTTTTTTGTTTTCACCTTATCTTTATTTTTATTATTTATTTATTTAGGCTTTTATTTTTTATTTTATTTTATTTTCACTTTATTTTACTTTACAATACTGTATTGGTTTTGCCATACATTGACATGAATCCACCACAGGTGTACATGAGTCCCCGATCCTGAACCCCCCTCCCACCTCCCTCCCCATATCATCTCTCTGGATCATCCCCATGCACCAGCCTCAAGTATCCTGTATCCTATTTTATTGAAGTATAGTTGATTTACAATGTTGTGTTTTAGGTACACAGCACAGTGATTCAGTTATATGTATGTGTATGTATATATATATATTCTTTTTCAGATTCTTTTCCCTTACAGATTATCTCAAAATATCGAATATAGTTCTCTGTGCTATACAGTAGGTGCTTGTTGGTTATGTTTTCTGTGTAGCAATGTACAGTGAAAGCGTTTGTCGCTCAGTCGTGTCTGACTCTTTGCGACCCTATGAACTGTAGCCCTCCAGGTTCCTCTGTCCGTGAGATTTCCCAGGCAAGAATATTGGAGTGGGATGCCATTTCCTTCTCCAGGGGATCTTTCTGATCCAGGGATCAAACCCAGGTCTCCTGCATTGTAGGCAGATTCTTCACCATATGAGCCACCAGGGAAATTCATCATAGTAGTGTACAATACTATCCTTATTCGAAACTGCATCNCCAGGCAAGAATATTGGAGTGGGATGCCATTTCCTTCTCCAGGGGATCTTTCTGATCCAGGGATCAAACCCAGGTCTCCTGCATTGTAGGCAGATTCTTCACCATATGAGCCACCAGGGAAATTCATCATAGTAGTGTACAATACTATCCTTATTCGAAAGTGCATCAGTGAGCCTGGGAAGAGTGAGAAAGAAGGTCTCATACTGTGGTCTGAGATTTCCAGTTTTGGTGTGGAGAGGTGAATAGAAAGGTCACTGAGGAGGAGAGAGGCTTGAAAAAGTTCTGATCTGACCACCAGGATCAGAGGGCTCTGGGCCTATTTGGTGGAGTTTTCTTTCAGAGATTCAAAACATGACTGTTTCCATGTGAAAATCCGTTAGCTTTCAAAGTGATCTTCAGTTTGCTATTCATGTCTGAGAAGGATCAGTGAGATTATAAAAAAGATTGAAGCTAATAAGCTGCTGATGAGAAGCAATGAGCTCATTTGTAACCTCATTTCTCTAAATGACACAGGTTTTGCAGCTTAAGAAAAAGTGATGTATTGGGCAGGCAAGGAGACTAGTGTTTTCCCTTCAAACAGTATCTCTTCCTTCTTTTATTCTACCATGAAATATTTCTGTTGCCCATATTCATAATCTGTTGTTAAAATTCTAAGAACCCTTCTTTGGAAGTCTGCAGTTTATGAGCCCACATGATTGTTAATATTTTATGGTGTAAATAGCAGGACAAATCAAAACTAATAAAAACTTGTGGTGATTACTATCTTTACTAGCATAAAATTTCCTACATAAATAGTCTGCAGTTAAAATGAGAAGAGAGCATGCTATGAGGTAGTGGACCTCTGATAAAGATGGACCTTAGCAGTATTGCCATCTGGAGCTGAATTTCCAGAGACTTCCCTTGGCAAATTTCTGTGCTTCCAGGCAGGAGTGAGCCAACTGAGAAAGGAAGTTTAGTTATCCTACCGAGCTGATGTTGAAGAATTGTGATAACTGTTAACTCTTCTATTAACTTAAGCAAATAAGACTCAATTAAATCCAATTCATTGGTAAATCTGAAGTTTCAGAATGCTTGCTGGTAAAATTCAACCTACTGGAACTTCCCTGGAGGTCCAGTGGTTGACTTCGCACTTCCACTGCAGGGCATGGATTCGATCTCTGGCCTGGAACTAAAATCCTGGGACCCAGGATACAGAATGCTTTGCATACGCAAAGGCGTGATCAAGCCTCAGGAAAACCCCCTGTTCCCAAGCATCTACCCCCCCAAACCAGAGTCTACTTACTTTACTGTTTCATGCTCTCACCTGTACCTCTGACTTTACGGGGGGCTGATCCCCATTACCTCTCTTAGAGAAAGAGTAAACTTGCAGCTCCAGTCAATAAAAATTCCTGGGCACGACAAGAGTGTTTCAGCTCACAAACTCCTCTGAAGTTTATCTAGCCTGCCTGTATAGGTTCGTCTGGCTACATGTGATTGTTTACAGCCTCCCAGCTGTAAGAGGCACGAGATGTTTTAGACTTGCTAAAGGCAAATTCTTTTGGGAAACTAGAAATTATTAGTATAGTGGGTTGGTTAGGAATTATATTGGTGAAGGGTTTTTCATTTGTTGTGCCAATAATTGCTGCTAATTCCCTGCCCTGGGTGGGACAAGGGTATCTCAGGTCAAACCTCTCTGCTGGCAAACTAGCTTGTGTGACAGGATTATCCATACTCCTGCATCTACCCTCATGATTATTTACTACCTCTCAACCATAAACAGCACAGAGAGTTTGGAGTATTTTGAGAGTCTTAAAAAGCAGAGACATTACTTTGCGACTAAGGTCCGTCTAGTCAAGGCTATGGTTTTTCCTGTGGTCATGTATGGATGTGAGAGTTGGACTGTGAAGAAGGTTGAGCGCCGAAGAATTGATGCTTTTGAACTGTGGTGTTGGAGAAGACTCTTGAGAGTCCCTTGGACTGCAAGGAGATCCAACCAGTCCATTCTGAAGGAGATCAGCCCTAGGATTTCTTTGGAAGGAATGATGTTAAAGCTGAAACTCCAGTACTTTGGCCACCTCATGCGAAGAGTTGACTCATTGGAAAAGACTCTGATGCTGGGAGGGATTTACCCATTACACCCTCACCCTATAGGAATGCAACTTTATCTGCTACCTTCAGAGGGTGGCGCCTGGTTTAAGAAAAAACACCTTTGGAAAAAATACGTTTTTTGGTTATCAGAAAGAAAGGGTCATAAAATGTCAGCAGTCCTCTGGCCAGAAGATGATGTAAAACCTCTAAGACTTTTTTTTATGTAAAGTACCTGATTTTGATAAAGGTCAGGACTGCTGACCCCCGCGTGACCCTGTATTCATCCCTATGTGTAACAAAAGGTATATAAGCAAACCTAAAAATAAAAAATTCGGATCAGTTTCTGGAAAGACTGATTCCCCCATGTTTCTTTCTTGCTCTCTGTTTTTCTGGCTGAATTCCCATCTGGAATGCAGGTACTCACCAAGCCTGCTAATTTTGCCTGGGCTTCTAAGATCGGACTAGGGAGGCCTCAGTGCCTCCTCTCCTTCGGGAGAACGGAAAGACACCTGTGGCCTACGTAGGTGGTGATTGGTATTCCATGTAAACCAAGTTATTCAGCCTCCTTTTCTCCACTAATTTTCCTACTACACTATCCCTTTCTAATCTCTAATTAAGTAAGTTTTTTCCTAGGACGCCGACTCCGTCTCACCTTCGAATTACCCTGGATCTACTGGGGCTGGACCCCGGCAGGAGGCAAACTGAGGGGTGTGTGCTTGGGTTAAGGAACACAGCTGCTCCTCAAATCAAGTTTGCTGATGCCACCACAGGTACAGGACAGTGCTGCATACTCTGATTTCTTTGAGAGGGGCTGCCCAGCAGTCAGTCTTTTTTGCCTTCAGACCTATTCTGCCACTCCCCACTTCTTTGCTCTGAAATTGCGTGCTGACCCCCATAGGCACATGGGAACCCATGTCAACTGATTATGCTTGGCTCCAACGATTGAAGCCTTTGAAGATGGGGGTTGGGGAGAAAGGGAGAGGCCACAGTATTTCTGCCTCTGCCTCTCTGCCTTGCATAATGAGGCCTCCTATGGCAGAAATATCTCTGCAAGGACCTCAGCTTTTGCAAGACAGGCCCACCTATGGAAATTCTAGCTTTCCCTGGGTGATCCTAGTCATCTCCTTGTCCTGTTTTTGCATACCCTCTCTTCCTATCTGCCTCTTCCTCTCCCTCCAGCCTAGATGTGAGACTTTCTCCAGTCCAATACCTCAGGAAAATTCTGGAACACAAAATACAGCACAGAATTTGTTCCATCCTGAGGCAAGAGTTGACCAATTTTACCCATAATGGGTTAGTAATTGGATAACTCTCCAAGTTTCAGAATAATCATCCTTGTTTCAGCCATGTTTAAACAGATGTGACTGTTTTAACTGTATTCCCTCATGAAGGGATGGTGAGAAGAAATTGGAAGGGAGTTTTACAGCTGTGTTACAGTTCCTTGGGGGGAAAACACAACCTACCCTTTAGGGCCACACAGGTTGGCGAAGATACAGGGAGAGAAGGTAGCTATGGGTAAACACATTTTATGGCTTCTGTGGGAAGGAGTGGGCAAGGCAGGGTGAGCAGGCTTAGGACTGGCTAATTTGAATACTTTCAGAGGGCTCTGGGAGAATGGGGGCTGCCCTGGTTGTCTGGTCCTTGGTCCTGGGGTGATAAGGGTAGTTATATAGTGGCCTGGAATATAAGAACCCCGTATGGAAGGTGCTTGACTTCATCTGCTGCTCAGGAAGGGGAACTGAGCAGCCTCTAGCCAGGACCTCCAAAGTGGATGAAAACAACACATACAGAAACTATTTTACAGTGATCCAAATGGGAACTTCCCCAGGGAGGCCTTCCTGGGTTGCAGGAAGGTGTTACCTTTCCAGGAAGATTGGGAGAACTGCCAGTTCTCCATCTTTGCAAAGCTACCTAGCAATGGTGCCAACACTTCTTGCTCAGCAGAAAAAGCAACTAGGGACAGCCAGTATTTACCCCTACCAGTGGGCAGGGCCAACAACTGGTCCCTGGCTACACCTGGCTGCTTCTATCACTTCTCCCAGCTTCTCGGAGGTAAGCTGTGCTCTAGACTTGATTGACAGTTTTCCCTAGCCCCTTTCAGTATGAAGCACAAGCACATTTAGCCTAATGATCCTTCTTAGAACATCTCCTTATGGAAGATCTTTGATGTTTCAACCCAGAATTGAAAATGATTAGCTTTGAGGTTATAAGAAGGGATCACATAATTTTTCTTCTTCACCCAAATTTGTTCAAAGCACAGAAGCAGCAGACCATAGACTGTGAGCTCCCAAAGGAGCTTAATCCTCTTCCCTCTTTGGAAACAGGCTCAGAGAAATGAAGAGACTTGCTAAAGTCATGCAGCTACTTTGGTGACAAAGTCAGACCTGGGATCCAGATCTCTTATTCCTTTGCTAGTGGCTGAAAGCTCCTATAAACCAGTTGTCCCGTTTTACAGCATACACATAAAAATCAAACTCAACACATTTCTGGAATTTGCAAATATGAAAGTTGTTAATGTTGAACTTTATTTATTAAAAGTTGTGAGTGGGGCCTTTCTCTGCCCAGTTTCTCAGTGAAGGCAGTGGAAATGGCCTGAACTTGAATCACACAGCAAGTATGTGCAGATTACTCATGTGTGTGTTTTCTGCTCGAAGAAATCATATTTGGCCCAGTGTGTGTAGCTGGGTGAACAAACCTGACTTAGCATGATGGCAATCTTATTTATTTATTAAGGAATTTTTGGGGAAAATTTTCAATGACTGCTCACAGATTGTCTGTTCAGTGTGGATGCTACTTTATTTAATCATCACATCATCCCCTTGGGGCCTCCCTGGTAGTTCAGATGGTAAAGAATCCACCTGCAATGCAGGAGACCCTGGTTTGCTTCCTGGGTTGGGAAGACCAGGAGACCCTGGTTCGCTTCCTGCTGGAGAAGGGATAGGCTACCCACTCCAGTATTCTTGGGTTTCCCTGGTGGCTCAGCTGATAAAGAATCCCCCTACAATTTGGGAGACCTGGGCTGATCCCTGGGATGGGAAGAATCTGCTGGAGAAGGGAAAGGCTACCCACTCCAGTATTCTGGCCTGGAGAATGCCATGGACTGTATAGTCCATGGGGTCACAAAGAGTCAGTCAGGACTGAGCAAATTTCACTTCATTTCACTTCATCCCCCTGAGCAAGGTGGGCTGCTTGGAGAGTCCCTGAAAGAAAAGGTTATCGGAAGGGCATCTCCCCTCAAAGGGGAGTCACATGGTACCTCTGTGAGCAAGACAGGAATGAAAACACATTTGCACAAAATCTGCCCAGATTCTGTTGACAGTTCGCCCAGTTCAGTACCTCAGGACAACTTTGTGATTTTGGAAGAATAGAGAACCAAGTCAGAAACGTGACGGCAATTGCCTTTCCACAAGTCACACAACAGTTTGGGACCAGCCTTCCTCTAATTCTTTTCAGTGGCCTTGACCATGTGTCCACAGACAACTTCTCCTTGTCAAGTTGTTAGCAGTGATTTTTTTGAGTGGCTTTCCTTTCTTCCTTCATTCTATCTGTTTCCTCCTGTACCTTGAATTTCATGTTAAGGCAACCAATTAAAAGGTCCTCATGTTTTCAGTGCTTTAGTCACAAAGAGCACAGGTTTGATTAATGTTCTTTGAGAGACATAGTTTTATTTCCTCATCTCTAGTGCTGGGTCTTTGCAGCCAAAGAGTGAAATACTAGAAGATCATGACTGACCTTGAGTGGCTGCTCATATTGTAGATATGTTTCAATGTCATTTCTTTTAATTTATTTTTTATTTTATATTGGAGTGTAGTTGATTTATAAGTTTGTATTAGTTTCAGATATACAGCAAAATGATTCAGTTATATGTATATCCCTTCATTTTCAGATTTTTTTTTCCATACAGAATATCGAGTAGAATTCCCTTTGCTATACAGTAGGTCCTTGTTGATTATCTATTTTGTATGTAGTAGTCGCCTATGGGGTCGCATAGAGTCGGACACGACTGAAGCGACTTACCAGCAGCAGCAGCAGTGTATATATGATTAACAGTGATCTTGAAGTGAGTTATCACCAACAGCATCCTTCATGTTTTATAGATAAAGACAGACTCTTGTTTGAAAACCTCTGGCGGGTTCCCACTGCTCACAGAATGATGCTAAAACTCTTTGGCTCAATATGCAAAGAAAGCCCCTCTATCCTCACCTGATAGTGAGTTCTTAGTCTCTTATAGCTCTTAGGCTTCAGTCAACTTGGACCCATTCATTGAACAACTGTGTGTTGGCCCCACCATGGACCAGTGCTGTGTTGGGCACCAGGAAGAGAGTGAGGTTGGTTCTCCTTATCGTGCCCACTGTCAGCATTGTCTTCTCCAGATGTTCACTGGGTCTCCTCAACCTTGTATCTCTGGCCTCCCTGTTCCCTGACTGCAGTAAATCCCACCCCCATCCTCTCATCACAAAGGGCCCTCTAGGTTCTTTCCTCTGAAGTGTCCTTGGCTTCCTTGTTCCCATGTGCTTCTATGATACTTACCCTTTCCAATCCTGTATTCTAGCCAGGTTTCACAACTCATATCATTCAAAGTACTCATGAACAGGGGTAGTATCTCATTCATCTTTTAATCTTTGCTGCCTGGCAGCTGTGTGGGAACGAATAGAGGTGCGTTAGACTGATGCAGCAGAGAAGGGAATGGCAACCCACTCCAGTATTCTTGCCTAGAGAATTCCATGGACAGAGGATCCTGGTGGGCTGCTGTTCATGGGGTCGCACAGAGTCAGACATGACTGAAGAGATAGCATGCATGAAAGTGAAAAGTGAAAGTAAAGTTGCTCAGTTGTGTCCGACTCTTAGCGACCCCATGGACTGCAGCCCCCCAGGCTCCTCTGTCCATGGGATTCTCCAGTGGGGTGTCATTGCCACATTTTGATTCTCATTAATAGTGACTAATGTAACCGTCATATCCAAGAAAACATCTATTGCCCGTGATGTGAAACTCAGCATAGCTTGAGCGGAAGTCAAGGTGTGGGAATTTTCTTCATGCTCAGTGACTCATTTACTGAGAAACATGGGGTTGATGTACACTTGATTTTTGAGTATGTTCATTTGTGAATGTTTATTAATATTGTATTTACTTGTTCTGATAAAGAATCTTGGTTATTTCCATTTCCATGTAGTAGTTTATTTTAAGCTTTCAGCAGCTGCTTTGAGGAGAGTGAAAAGGATTTTCTTGCAAGAGAATAAAGTGAATATTGTGTGGAGGATAATCACTAAAATGTATTGCTCATGTGGCTGTTCAAATGACCTAGTTATTTCTGTAAAACTTACTTTTCATTAGTGCTGAGTCAGACACGACTGAGCGACTTCACTTTCACTTTTCACTTTAATGCATTGGAGAAGGAAATGGCAATCCACTCCAGTGTTCTTGCCTGGAGAATCCCAGGGATGGCAGAGCCCAATGGACTGCCATCTGTGGGGTCGCACAGAGTCGGACACGACTGAAGCGACTTAGCAGTAGCAGCAGTTTATTTTAAGCTTTCAGCAGCTGCTTTGAGGAGAGTGAAAAGGATTTTCTTGCAAGAGAATAAAGTGAATATTGTATGGAGGATAATCACTAAAATGTATTGCTTATGTGGCTGTTCAAATGACCTAGTTATTTCTGTAAAACTTACTTTTCATTTCAAAAACTGTCGACTGGACCTAATTGCTTTTTGATTATAGTGCTAGCAAAATATATTAATGCTAATTACCATGGATTCTATCATTTGAAAAGATGAGGTATTTATTTCTGTTTCATTCTTGAACTAAAAAAGGATATGCCCTTCTGTAGGATTTTTCCTTAAAAGCTGAGAGTTGCATGTTTATTTTCATTTATTAATTCAAGTGTGAATTATATGGGACCTTCTTGTGTATTTTTTGAGTTTTGGGTTAAAACTAAAAACTTAAAAGCTTAAAACTTTTTAACTTTTAAGGAGCTTAAAACTAAAGTCATCTCGGTATATCTCTATTTCTATATAGCTATACCATCCTACCATCAATCTAAATATCCTCTCTATTTAGCTCCTTCCTGTATGTATGTATGTCTGTCCATCCATTCATTCATCCATCCAAGTTCTTTATAGAATGAGATGCAGTAGGTTGTGTTTTATGTTAATTTTTAGCTACAGTGTGTACTTGGATTGTTTACCTTTTAATTTTGGTTTTATAGTTTAGGGTTTTGCTAAAACTCATAAATGAGTTTGTTTACTCACTGTTTCTAATCTTTGAGGAATTATAGAAAATGGAAATGATGCCAAAATACTGGAACAATTTTCTGGGTGAATTTGTTTCTTTCACAAAAGAGAGAAGAGAATGGACTCTGTAAATCAAAGACTAATGCCCTTGAGACCAATATTTGTAGGGACTCTAGAATAAATGATTGAAAAATAGTTACTGAACATTTAGAACAAGAAACAGTAATCATTCAAATTCTCAAAGGTTCATGAACAATACATTTTTAAACAAACATTCTTTTCTAACTGCTTTATTGAACAGGCTTCCTCATCAGACTTTGTTTATTGAACAATTAATATGCTACTCTACTTTTTCTTCCATTTTTTGAGCTTGGAATACCCTTTTTATAAACTCTTGTCTCTTTAAAGTTTATTAATTTATCAAGGTACAACTCAATGCTTTAGTGAAGCTTTCTCAAGTCCCCCAATCAGGGTTAAGTGCAGCTTCTCAGAATGGGCTTTCCTGGTGGCTCAGACAGTAAAGAATCTGCCTGGCAATGCAGGAGACCCGGGTTTGGTCCCTGGGTCGGGAAGAGAAGTAAATGACTACTCACTCCAGTATTCTTGCTGGAGAATTCCATGGACAGAGGAGCCTGGTGGGCTACAGTCCATGGGGTTTCAAAGAGTAGGATATGACTGAGTGACTAACACTTTCACTGACTTCTCATAGAATAGACATGTGTGTCTCTTTTCCCTTCTTTAATTCTGTTACATATTAGTGTTTACAAATCTATTCTTTATTTATTGAAGACAAAACCTGCTCAACTCAGCCCATGACTCTCCACTCTCACAATTGTGAACTTACATTGTGGTTGCTTTCTCCTAGGGTTCCATCATATCTTCATTTTCTTTTAGCTTCTCCTAATCAGATAAAGTTAGCTCTTGTTTACTCTTGTTATTTCATTCTCTTATCTTCAAAGGGATGGTACCATAACAGTAAGTAGGTCCTGTAACATAGATAGAGATTGGTCAGAATCTGTATCTTTAGCATAATATAACTCCGTCACCTTATATCTTGTCTCTCGGCCATAATCTGTTCCAGGTTTGCACCAAGAGCACATGTCTCCCACTTTCTCTGTATGGCTGGGAAGCCTGCAGTATGCTGTATTCTGCAGTTATTTTGTCTTGATGTTATTTAACAATGGTACATCCCATGGTTTAGATATGCCTTCTTTACATTCAGGCTATTCTTCACCCCTTCTTGAAAAAACCTGTTCTACTCAATCCAAATTGAGAATACCATCCATTCACTTATGCATTCAATGAACATTCATTGAGTCCTAGTACGTGCTAGGCACACAGATACAAGAATAAATGATCGTCTTTTCTGTTTCTTCGAAGTACTCTGACCTCTTAGCAAGATAGATGCTCAAAAGGAGCATTTCAATTCGGTGTTCTGAGACAGTGCCAAAGAGAAGCACTGGTCTCATACGAACCCTTGAGGACAGTTCTGATCCTTCTGGTGCAGTGAGATAAGACAAGGTTCCCAGGAGTTATAATATTCAAGTTCAGCCTACAGACATGAGTAGACAGTAGCCTTCAATAGGAATTAGCTATGGAAAAGTTGGGGGGAAGGTGAGGTGTGGGGGTGGGGAAGAATTATTCTGGGCACAGGGCAAGGCATGAGCAAAGGCGAGGTGGTAGAAACATCATATTGTAGACTAGGAAGTATAACCATTTGATGTTGCTGGAACATGGAATTCAAGACAGGGAGGGTCAAGAGTTGAGGCTAGAATGTCAGTCTCAGGTCAGATCTTAGAAACTCTATAAAATTCAAGCAGAGAACGTGGCAGCATTCTTGTCCTGAGTTCCACCCCATCAATTCTCACTAATAACTCTGTCTTTCCTTCTTTGGGTTAAAAACTTGTTTTTTTTGGTCTCCTTCCCACAGATACATAAAGCTGGAGCTGATTCATACTGACTTGAATTTTTTAGAAATTTTGAGGTTGATTGTTGAACATAGCCATTATTAAGAATTACATGCAATTACTGGGTTGGCCAAAAAGTTCATTTGGGTTTTTCTACGACATCATACAGAAAAAGCCGAATGAACTTTGTCGCCAACCTGATAATTAAATTAAATACACCAATAATAAATACTTACCACTTTTCAATTATTTTACATTTCATTGCACTGTGTGGCACCTGCACTCTTAAGATTATGTCTGTTGCTCTTGTGTGGTAGAAATACTATATAATGGTGTGCTGCTCTGCACAGCCCTTCCCAACTCTGTCTGTTGCATCAATTTGGTAGCTTGAAATTGGCCATGGTGGGAATATTTACACCATGAAAATCAGCAAACTCTATGAGTCAGGGATTGATTTATTGTTTTGTTGACTGTCTAGACTTAAGAAAATGAGGGAGCAAATGTAAATAATGCAGATTAACACAAAAGCGTGTTTGTGTCTGTAGCCATTACATTGGGAGTAATGGTAAAAAAAAAAAAAAAAAAAGGAAAATATTCTTCCAGTATCTGAAAACTCATTTTCAATTCAGCAAGGAAAGCATTCACATCACTGACAAATGAGTAAACTTCCAACATATGTCTTTGTTGCTTTGCTTGTGTCCTTTCTTGTTAAGGTAAATAAAAACATCTACTGAAGTTCATTTTGGAATGATATTCATCTGTCATTTGCAGCCATAAGTTGGACATAGATACAAAAGTTCTGCAAAAATCAACAGCTGCATTTTGTCAGGATCAGTTGGCTATATAAATTTATAATAGAGGGGATCATATATTTTATCATTATTTGTAAGTGGTGAGCTATACATCTTTTATATGCATAAAATTTATGAAGAACTTTTATGACTATGTATTATATAATACATACATATATGGGGGCTTCCCTGGTGGTTAATGGTAAAAAATCTGCCTGCAATGCAGGAGACACAGGTTTGATCCTTGGGTTAGGAAGATCCCCTGGAGAAGGAAATGGCAACCCATTTCAGTATTCTTGCCTGGAAAATCCCATGGATAGAGGAACTTGGCAGGCTATAGTCCATGGGGTCACAAAAGAGTCAGACAAAACTTAGCAACTAAACAACAACAAATTATATATACTTTTTTTTCCTTAAAGAGCTGTTGCTAAACATTTTCCAACATATTATGGCCTATACTTATTTCTAACTGTAGTCTAGCTTAATTTTTTCTGTTGGTCACTGAATTCTGTTGCACAATTATTATTTTTCCTACATAATACACAGAACTTCCTGTTACATTTGGTTTTACAAAGATCTGGGCTTTTCCTCTCCCATACCTCACCTGCTGTTTCAATTACTGGTAATCATATTGACAACTCTCTGGGAAAATCTGTCTTCTCTCTCTCTTTGTGACCTGTATGATGACCTTAGCCCATTGTTCTATTACCAGGTCCAGAAGATGGAAATTAACTTTGCATTCCCCACCTCCATGTAGCTGGTTGTTCATCCCAGTATATATATATTTTTTTGTCTCATAAAAATTCCAAGCTCTCAACTCTGAGTTGGGATATATAAATTCCACTTAGATATACAAGTCTTTCAAGCCTCCCTCCACGGACTTGATTGCCCTGAGAGATGTCTTCTAAGTCTCTTATGGCAGAATTATCAGTCTTTGAATGAATCAGTAGAAGCAGAAAGAGGGCAAATGTCATGGCCTTCATGTTCTCCATTGGAGAAACATGTCAGGTTTATGAGAACCATATCTCTGTTTATGAGAACCATATCTCTGTCATTCCAAGAAGCCATTATTGAGGTCTGAATGCTTCTCACAGCAGACCAAGAGACAAGAGTTTTCTAGTACTAGTCTTGTCCTACAAAGCATAAATCACTGCCTCTCCTCTGCTGCTGCTGCTGCTAAGTTGCTTCAGTTGTGTCTGACTCTGTGCGACCCCATAGACGGCAGCCCATTGGGCTCCACCATCCCTGGGATTCTCCAGGCAAGAACACTGGAGTGGGTTGCCATTTCCTTCTCCAGTGCATGAAAGTGAAAAGTGAAAGTGAAGTAGCTCAGTTGTGTCTGACTCAGCGAACCCATGGACTGCAGCCTACCAGGCTCCTCCATCCATGGGAGTTTCCAGGCAAGAGTACTGGAGTGGGATGCCATTGCCTTCTAGGAGGTGCCAATTCTATTAGAGATACAGTTTTGGGTTGTTATGAAGCATTCTTGCTTCAGTTTCCTATCATTATCTTTGTGATCACATTCTCCCCACCACACTCTCCCCAGGCTTCTTGCTGTCATCAACTTCTTGTCTATTTTTTGTCTCAGATTTTTGTCCTCCAAGAAGTCTTCTCTGAGGGGTAGTGCTCCTAGGCACCCTGCCCACCCCCAACTGGAGAAGTGCCAGCATGACTTCTAAGCTATCTCCTACACTGCTCTGTGAGGGCAGAGATGGTACCCCTTTTCTCTATGACTTTATTTCCAGCTCTCAGGAGAGGACCTGGTAAACGGTAGGCACTCAATAAATATGTACTGAATGAAGTAATGAATGAATAGATGAATGGTCTTGGGTCTCGATGGGGTGCCTCTTGAGTCAAAGATCTGAGAACTAAGAAGACAAATGTTCTGCTCTCTAACACATTGTATACAATAGCAAAATAACAGCAATACATGCTGTTAGTGTGGAAGAACTCCAGCCATTAGAAAAGGGGAAGACTAGTAGGTACACAGTACTCACTGGTTTACTGCAGTTTTGAAATTTTACTGGGCAAATCCTGCCAGGTCCTCCCATTTTCAGGGCAGGGAGGTTTCCTAAATTAGGCCTGGGTGATGTCTCAGTGAGTATTGCAGTGCAGAAGATACAGGAGACATGGGTTCAATCTTTGGATAAGGAAGATCCCCTGGAGGAGAAAGAACAACCCACTCCAGGATTCTGCACCTGAAAAATCCCATGGACAGAGGAGACTGGGGGGCTCCAATCCAAAGGGTGGCAAAGAGTCAGACACGACTGAGTGACTTTCATTTATCCTTCACCTGCTCTCTTGGTGTGGCTCCCAGTTCATTATTGTCATAGGTCTTGGCTTCTCCCCTAGAGATGTCTTTCTTTCTCCATAAACCTATTGGCTACTTCTGAAGATGGAATTGGAATATATTCTTTGAGTACATCTTTAGCATTCTTCCTGCCCAGAGAAATTTAGGGGCCCTCATTCTTTCTCAATTGAGCAATGTGTAAGTCTCCTTCACCTTAGGCTGGCACTGTCTCTATCAACACACCTCTTTGCATATTTGCGTGTTTTCTAGATATATGATTTGAAAGGTCTAGATAGGCCAAAAGTCACACCAGCACTTCTTTTTTAGGTACGTTTTTCTCTTTAGACTTAATCACTCCTGTCTTGGTCATCTTTGACTCAATGGACATGAGTTCAAGCAAGCTCTGGGATATAGTGAAGGACAGGGAAGCCTGCCGAGCTGCACCCCATGGGGTTGCAAAGAATCAGACATGAATGAGTGACTGAACAACAACAATCTTGGTCATAGCTGGTTGCTGTGGAACCATCCCCTACCTAAGCTTTATAGAAGCATTTTTGTGTGTGTGCAGCTGAGAAGATACTTCATTTCTTTCAGAACTTTTAAGAAGGGCTGTGCAACCAAATTATTGATTTGATCTTTACCCTGAAGCTGTGTCTAACTGCAGTGCCCTAGATCTTTGCCACCAGGACTTAGCTTAGTTTGAGAATGTTTTACTGGTTGAAGAGGTTGGATATGAGAAACCAGTTAATTTTTCAGATGAGTCAGGCCCTGCATTTCTGGGCTATGCTCCCTCTCAGTTTGTTTGCAAGTTTGCTAGTTCTTGCTTGCACTGATCATCTCCCTCTTGTAGCTACCTAACCATAAACATTAAAAGCAATCAGCTAATGCTTTCAGCATTGTATCTAGAGACTGACTTCGGTTCAGTTCAGTTCAGTCACTCGGTTGTGTCCGACTCTTTGCAACCCTATGGACTGCAGCACACCAGGCCTCTCTGTCCATCACCAACTCTTGGAGCTCACCCAAACTTATGTCCATTGAGTGATGCCATCCAACCATCTCATCCTCTGTCATTCCCTTCTCCTCCCACCTTCAATTTTTCCCAGCATCAGGGTCTTTTCCAGTGAGTCAGTTCTTCAAATCAGGTGGCCAAATTATTGGAGCTTCAGCATCAGTCCTTCCAGTGAATTTTCAGTACTGATTTCCTTTAGGATTGACTGGTTTGATCTCCTTGCAGTCCAAGGGACTCTCATGAGTCTTCTCCAACACCACATTTCAAAAACATCAGTTCTTCAGTGCTCAGCTTTCTATATGTTCCAACTCTCACATCCATACATGACTACTGAAAAAACCACAGCTTTGACTATATGGACTTTTGTCAGCAAAGTAATGTCTCTGCTAGGTTGGTTGTAGCTTTTCTTCCAGGAGCAAACATCTTTGAATTTCATGGCTGTAGTCACCATCTGCAGTGATTTTGGAGCCCAAGGAAATAAAGTCTGTCACTGTTTCCATTGTTCCCCCATCTATTTGCCATGAAATGATGGGACCAGATGCCATGATCTTAATTTTTTGAATGTAGAGTTTTAAGCCAACTTTTTCACTCTCCTCTTTCACTTTTATCAAGAGGCTGTTTAGTTCTTCTTCGCTTTCTGCCATAAGGGTGGTGTCATCTGTATATCTGAAGTTATTGAAATTTTCCTGGCAATCGTTTTTTTTTTTTTTTAATGGCTCTGTGTATTCTTACCACCTCTTCTTAATATCTTCTGTTTCTATTAGGTCCATACCATTTCTGTCCTTAATTGTGCCTATCTTTGCATGAAATGTTCCCTTGATATCTCTAATTTTCTTGAAGAGATCGCTAGTCTTTCCCATTCTATTGTTTTCCTCTCTTTGCATTGATTACTTAGGAAGGCTTTCTTATCTCTCCTTGCTATTATTTGAAACTCTACATTCAGATGGGTATATCTTTCCTTTTCTCCTTTGCCTTTCACTACTCATCTTTTCATAGCTATTTGTAAGGCCTCCTCAGACAACCATTTTGGTTTTTGCATTTCTTTTTCTTGGAGATGGTTTTGATTGCTGCCTCCTGTACAGTGTTATGAATCTTCATCCATAATTGTTCAGGCAATCTGACTATCAGATCTAATCCCTTGAACCTATTTGTCACTTCCACTGTATAATTGTAAGTGGTTTGATTTAGATCATACCTGAATGGTCAAGAGGTTTTCCCTATTTTTTTCAATTTAAGTGTGAATTTTGCAGTAAGGGGCTCATGGCCTGAGCCACAGTTATTTCCTGGTTTTGTTTTTCTGACTGTATAGTGCTTCTCCATCTTTGGCTGCAAAGAATATAGTCAATCTGATTTTAGTATTTAGTGATGTCCATGTGTAAAGCTGTCTCTTGTGTTGTTGGAAAAGGGTGGTTGCTATGACCAGTGCATTCTCTTGGTAAAACTTTGTTAGCCTTTGCCCTGCTTCATTTTGTACTCCAAGGCCAAACTTGCCTGTTACTGCAGGTAGCTCTTAACTTCCTACTTTTCCATTCCAGTCCCCTGTAATGAAAAGGACATCTTTTTTTGGTATTAGCTCTAGGAGGTCTTGTAGGTCTTCATAGAATCATTCAATTTCAGCTTCTTTGGCATGTGTGTGTGTGTGTTAGTTGCTCAGTTGTGCCCGACTCTTTGCGACCCCATGGACTGCAATCCATCAGGTTCCTCTGTCCATGAGATTTTCCAGGCAAGGATACTGGAGTGGGTTGCCATTTCTTTCTCCAGGGGATCTTCCCAACCCAGGGATCGAACCCGGATCTCCTGCACTGCAGGCAAATTCTTTACCGACTGAGCTACAAGGATTACTGTGCTATTGAATGGTTTGCCTTGGAAATGAACAGAGATCATTCTGTCATTTTTGAGATTGCACCCAAGTACTGCATTTCAGACTCTTTTGTAGACTATGAGGGCTCCTCCATTTCTTCTAAGGGATTCTTGCTCACAGTAGTTGATATAATGGTCATCTGAGTTAAATTCACCCCTACCGGTCCATTTTAGTTCACTGATTCCTAAAATGTCAATGTTCACTCTTGCCATCTCTTCTTTGACCTTTTCCAATTTACCTTTATTCATGCACCTAACATTCCAGGTTTCTATGCAATATTGTTCTTTACAGCATCAGACCTTACTTCCATCACCAGTCACCTCCAAGGCTGGGTGTTGTTTTTGCTTTGGCTCCATTTCTTCACTCTTTCTGGTGTTATTTCTCCACTGATCTCCAGTAGCATATTGGGCACCTACCAACCTGGGGAGCTCATCTTTGTGTCATATCTTTTTTCCTTTTCTTACTGTTTATGGGATTCTCAAGGCAAGAATACTGAAGTGGTTTTCCATTCCCTTCTCCAGTGGACCACATTTTGTCAAAACTTTCCACCATAACCCATCTGTCTTGGGTGGGCCTGCATGGCATGACTCATAGTTTCATTGAGTTAGACCAGACTGTGATCCATGTGATCAGTTTGGTTCAGTTCAGTTCAGGTTAGTCTCTCAGTCATGTCCAACTCTTTGCAACCCCATGAACCACAGCACACCAGGCCTCCCTGTCCACCAGCTCCTGGAGTCCACCCAAACCCACGTCCCCTGTGTCGTGATGCTATCCAACCCTCTCATCCTCTGTCGTCCCCTCCTCCTCCTGCCCTCAATCTTTCCTAGCATCAGGGTCTTTTCAAATGAGTCAGCTCTTCGCATCAGGTGGCCAAAGTATTGGAGTTTCAGCTTCAACATCAGTCCTTCCAATGAACACCCAGGACTGATCTCCTTTAGGATGGACTGGTTGGATCTCCTTGCAGTCCAAGGGACCCTCAAGAAATCTTCTTCAACACCACAGTTCCAAAGCATCAATTCTTCGGCACTCAGCTTTCTTTATAGTCCAACTCTACATCCATACATGACCCCTAGAAAAACCATAGCCATGACTAGACGGACCTTTGTTGGCAAAGTGATGTCTCTGCTTCTTTAGTCTACTGTAATTGTTGTTTTTATTCTGTCTGCCCTGTGATGGATAAGGATAAGAGGCTTGTGGAAGCTTCCTGATGGGAGGGACTGACTGTGGGGGGAGGTGCATAAATGTGTGGCATCAATCCCCTTGGAGGAGGTTGACATTAACCCCACGTTAGAGCCACCAAGGAGATGACCCACAAACTGGAGAACAATTATACCAAAGAAGTTCTCACACTGTTGCAAAAGTTCCAGGGCCCACAACAGATTTCCCAACCTGGGTTTCCAGCAAAGAGCTGAGAACCCCCAGGGAATTTGACTTTAAGGGCGGTGGGATTTGATTATAGAACTTCCATAGGACTGGGAAAACAGACTCTGGGAGGGCACAAATAAAACCTTATGTGCACCAGGACTCAGGAGAAAGGAGCAGTGACCCCAGAAGAGACTGAGCCAGACTTGCCTGTGAGTGTCCAGGAGTCTCCAGCAGAGGCGTGGGTTGATAGTGGCCTGCCATGGTGCCAGGGGCACTGAATACAACAGACGTGGGAGTCTTAGTGTGCTGGCATAAGTCCTTTAGAAGGAGTTCACCATTACTGCCATTACCCCTACCATAGTTTGTCCTCAGACCAAACTAAGGCAGGGAGAACAGACCCACCCATCAACAGAAAATTGGATTAAAGAGCATGGCCGCACCAGAATAAGAGGCTGCCTTGGACAAGTTCAAAAGCTTATTAGATATATTTTCTGTCTTCCATGTGACACAGGCGACAGTTTTACCAGATGTTTCATGTCCCCACAATGAAGCTCATGGTTTCCCAGCCTTGTATGTTTTCTAACCACGTCTCTAGCTTTCCTTAACACTTTCTTTGCCATTTTCTGAGCCCCCACACATCATCTACTTCCAAAGTTAATGCCTCATAATTTAGGTTTTTGGTTGCGGCAGGACCCATTTCTACGTTCCAATTTCTGTATCACTCAGCTATTGTTATGTAACGAACTGTCCCCAAACTTGTTGGCTTAAAGTAACAATCATTTATTATTTTAATTATAAATGGCTCTAACCCACATGGCAAGGGGAATGGCCACAAGGAGGGATGTTGGGTTTCCATTAAAATAATCCACCCTAAAGATTAAGGCTTTTACCTTGGAATTACAGAGAAAACATTTTTGTCTGTTGGATAATGGTGTTATTTTCTCTTCACACATTAAACAAATACTCTGATAAAAGCACACTGATTCTTTAAAAAAAAAAGTCAAAATCTGTTTTTTTAAGTCTGCAAAAATCAGTAAATGAAGGGAACTGTGGCTTCAAAGTTGTTAATCCAACTTTTAAAAGTGAAGCAACTAAGATTTCAACAGGCTGTTACTTCAAAGGGTAGAGAACCAAGCAGGGCAGCTCAGTGGAGGAAAATCTTCCCTTTATTGGCAGAGTCACTCTAGGAACCAGTGTGTTTCTTTCTGCCAAGGCTCATGGAAGGAATGTACAGAGTTTTGAAGTCAGTTGAACTAAAACCTTTGGGGATATTACTCAATAAGGCAGAGTTTGAGAATGCAAGAACTGGACCTGGTGGGAAAGGCTTCAGACCCATATGACCTCAAGGCCTGGGGGTTCTGTGACATAGTGAGTGAGGGAATGTAGTTTAAGGGCTCTTTCCATCAGTGCTCTGCAAAGAAGCAAGACAGGTTTGGAGTTCATAATGGTGTGCAAGCTTAGTTGCTTGGTTGTGTCTGACTCTGTGACACCATGGACTGTAGCCCACCAGGCTCCTCTGTCCAGAGGATTTTCCAGGCAAGAATACTGGAATAGGTCCCCACTTCCTACTTCAGGGTATCTTCTTCATCCAGGGATCAAACCTGTGTCCCAGTGTCTCCTGTGTCACAGGCAGATTCTTTACCCACTGAGTCATCCAGACAGCTCCATTCATAATGGGGAGAAGGGTTATAAGTACAACCTTGATATTGAATTTCAAAAATATCACTCTTTGGATTACTTTTATAAATATAGTAAGTAGCTAGTATTTGTCTGCTATAAAATGTTTTTGTTAAAACATCACTGGATAACATGTGCTCCATTCTTTGTAATTTAGTGAACTAATTGAGGGAGGCAGAGGGCTTCCCTTGTGGCTCAGCTGGTAGAGAATCTGCCTGCAATGTGGGAGACCTGGGTTCGATCCCTGGGTTGGGAAGATCCCCTGGAGAAGGGAAAGGCTACCCCCTCCAGTATTCTGGCCTGGAGAATTCCATGAACTACATAGTCCATGGGGTTGCAAAGAGTTGGACATGACTGAGCGACTTTCACTCACTCACTGAGGGAGGCAGAACTTCTTTGAGCTCAGTGGTTTAGCATAAGAAGTTCATTCCTCACTCATGTCACAGGCTCAGCGGATAGAAGGGAGGCCCTTCTCTGGAAAGTCATCCAAGAATCTGAGCTCCTTCGTCTTGAGGCTCCAACCTCTTCTGGATCCTTGTAGTTTCCTCTGTTCAGCTGGAATATGGTGGAAAAGAGTGAGGTGGCTTTAGAATGGCCACATATCCTTTGTGATCTTTTAAAACAATTGTTTGTAAACTTTTGACCGTGCTGGGCCCTGGTTGCAGCGTGCGGGCTCTGTGTTGCGGTGCAGGCTTCTCTTGTTGCAGCGTGTGGGCTCTCTGGTTGTGGCACCATATGTGGAATCCTAATTCCCTGACCAGGGATCAAACTCACACCCCCTGCGTTGGAAGGGGGATTCTTAACCACTGGACCATCAGGCAATTCTCTCCTTTGTGGTCTTTTTAAGTGCGCATGGCTCAGATGTACTTGACAAGATGGTACTTTATCCCCTTCCTCTTGAGAGGGGACTTGCTTCTAATGAATAGAAGAACAGAAGTGGTAGTGGGCAGCTTCCGAGACTAGATCACAAAGGCACTGCCGCTTCCTGCTTGCTCTCTCTCTCTCTGATGGTTTACTTTGAAGGGAGCCAGCTGCCCTGTGACGAGGACATTCAGGCAGGTGTGTGGAGAAAGAGGCCCATGTGGTGAGGAGCTAAGGACTTCTGCCAATTGCCAGCAAGGAGATGAGGCCACCTGCCAAAAGCCCTCTCAAGGAGCCTCCTGGGGCGCGGATCCTCCAGGTCCAGGTGAGCCTGCAGATGACACGGCCTCAGTGGATGGCTTGACTGCCATGACCTTGTGAGAAACCCTGAGGCAGAAACACCCAGG
Source organism: Cephalophus harveyi (assembly GCA_006410635.1). NCBI lineage: Eukaryota > Metazoa > Chordata > Mammalia > Artiodactyla > Bovidae > Cephalophus > Cephalophus harveyi. The sequence goes on along the minus strand of SJYT01050572.1, from coordinate 131,838 downwards.
AAAACCAGTCCTAGGTTCCTGACCTTCTGCAATTGTGTGAGATGATAGGTACTTGTTACTTGAAACTGCTGAGGCTTTGGGTGGTTTGTTATACAGTGATAAGTAACTAAGACAGAGAATGAAGGATTGTGCATGGAAGGATTTTATATCCTGGACCTGCAGGATTCAGAAACCACTTTCTACCACATTCAGTTGGCTAAAGTGACTCACATGATCAAACCTGACAACCCAGTTGCAAGACAGGCTCAGGAATGTCGTCCAGCTGTGGGCCCAGGAGGAAAGGACAACTTGGATAAACAGCTGGCCAGTCTTTTCCAGGTTCATTGAACTTATATTTAGGGATATTTGGACTGCAAGGAGCTAGTGGTTGTTTATCCAGGTTCAGACAAAATTCTTAGAGGAAGTAAGTACAGCCTTTGAAATATTAGTGTTGATGTTAGTTCCTCTTGCAGAGTGATGGCAGCTGTCTCTGAAGCTACTCAGGAGAATATTAAGAGGTTTTGGCTTGTCTCTGGACGAGTGCTGTCACTGTCGTCGGAAGCAGTAACAGTGATACCACTACCCACAGTTCACATTCTCAAATACCTGGACATCATGTGAAACTGTTAATCGTCATAGCACTTAAATGAGGTCAGGGGAATGATCTCAATTTCACAGATGGTAAAATGAGACATAGAGAGCCTAGGCAACATGCTCAGAGTCTTACAAGCATTTTCAGGCCCTTTAACACAAGTGTGTGTTTCTCCAGGGCGAAGATGCTTGACCGCTCATCAGGGTTAGCAGGGTGTTTTAAGGGAGGGTCTGAGCTTGGCCAGGTGTTTTTAGCACGTGGTGTGGGAGGGGCTCTGACATGCCATCCCAGGCAGAGGGAGTGAGGGTCTGCCACACTCTTCTACAATGTAGAGTAACTTTTTTTTTTTTTTTTTAAGTGGTTACAGTGGGCTATTCTACTGAGGATAGCAGAGAAGGCGTTTTGATGACTTTTTTGCTTGACATTAGCAAGCAGCCTCTCTCTGCCCATGGGATTGTATTGACTACTTGCTCTCTGAAAATTTCTTATTGCTTTGGGACATTCCTTTAAGAATGTTGTGGGTCTCAGGTACTGAGAGGTCACTGGTGCATGGTAGAGAAGAGAGAGTTGAACTAAGTAAGAGATTAGATTATATTCATGGAACTTCCAAAGGAGAAGACTATGAACCCAATTAACCTCTGGCCCCAAAAGCATTTATAGACACTACGCCTCCCTACTTTGCTGACCTCCCAAGACTTTTCAGGGCTAACTCCTATGAGATGAGGATGAGCAGCATCCTCATTTTATTCTTGTTCAATTATCCCGTAATATTTATGGATAGAGGTAGATTTCCTAGGACAGCAGGAGCTCAGAAATAGGTATCAGCACTACCACTAGGACCATGATGTTCCTTGCCTGAGCCCTGAAGTCAATTTATGTTGACTTTACACAGCTTAGTAACATAGCAGATGTTTATTGAGTGCATTCTATATGCCAAGCATTGTGTTAAGCACTGAGGAGACATACAACGGTGAGTTGTCTCTATGAGACCCTTGCCAACACAGGGCCTAAACATGGGTTAGTGGGGATACAGACAAATCAAGAGGTAACTGCGATATTGTGAGATATATGCTATAAGTCCAATTGAGAGACCCACTTAACCCAGAGGTAGGTGGTCAGGGCAGGCTTTATGGAGGATATGATGCCAAGGGATTTGTGAAAAATAAATAAGCATTATTATTATTTTTTTTAAATAAGCATTATTAATTATCACTAATTTCTTTTTTGGCCACATTATCAGTCCAGATAGCTCTTATTTTGGTAATGGATGTCATTACCTAATCCATTATCAACCTTCCCTCACTCCATTGTTTATTACTTTTTGTTTTCTTTTTAAAATTGCCTCCATGACCCAACCATTATCTGCATGGTTTAGGGATGAAGAAAGGCTCCAGATATACTTAATCCAGGTTAAAGTAATGCCAATAATTATTTGCCAAGAGTTAATACTCTCTTCTGAAGCACTGTATTAGTAAAACATCGAGGCATCCCGTATGTTAAAGAACATCTGATCTTGAGATTCATACAGGAAAGAAGCTATACTCATTTGAACCAGAGAGAGCTGATTGTCCATTCAGGGAGCCCAGAGTACTGCCTTGGCACTGGGGCACCGTTCGGTTTGGTTCAGTTCAGTTGCTCAGTCATGTCCGACTCTCTGCAACCTCATGAATCACAGCACGCCAGGCCTCCCTGTTCATCACCATCTCCCGGAGGGGCACCGTTAGTTTTTATTAATTATTTTCCATTTAATAATAATCTGAATGAGGCCCCAGTGTAATGACAGAGCTTTGTGAAATTAAATTTGAGCTGCTCCAAGTTAAATAATTAATTACATTCAGCTTTGGAGCGAATATACAGAGAGATGTGTGCTCAGCTCAGGGTGGTTTCCCTTCTTTGGGACTGTGCCCCTGCGGAGAATGGCCTCTAGAGGCTGTGCGTCTACAGCTGATGGATCCAAGGGCTAGACACCTGTCCAAGCTAGGCCAATCTCATTTCATCTCAGGAAGTTTTGAGTTGAGAGAGAGAAAGGGAGAGAGGTGGAGAAGAGGGGAGAGAAAAGGGGAGGGGAGAGAAGGAGAGAAGAGGAGAGGGAACATTTTAATGGCAGTAAGTGGCTCCCATAGTTCTCAAGGTCCAATTATTTCTGCATCTGTCTTGCAGTTTGGTTATGTGACATAGGTCAGTATTCTTATAACAAATTCATTAGTCTGCCTTAGCTACATCAAGGTGGGATTCTGTCCGCTGCCACTGAACATTCTGCTGAAGAAAAGTCTGCAGTATAATACTGCATATACTGGATATGTATAGTATAGGTGGCTAGAAACCTGTAATTCAGTGTGTGGTGACAGATGGTCACAGGACAGAGCATAAGGCTGTCTGACCTCCTGCTTTGTGAGCTTGCCTGTTAGGAAATCTTTAGGGGCTCAAAGAGTCTCAAGAGGCCACACACTTGGCTCAGTTGCCGAGGTTCTGTTCTATACCTGCGTCTGAACCTCAGTAGCAGGCTGTATACTCTCAGCCATCACTCCTGTGGCTGTATCCAGGGGCTCTTACTAGGAGGCAATGTTATGCAGTAGTTACCCACTCAAGCTCTGGAGTCAGACGGTGCTCGGGATTCCAGCCCTGCTGTTTAGGAGCAGTGGTTATGTGGCCATTTGTTAATGACTCACAGCCTTGGTTTTCTCATCCTTAAAATGGAGGCCTCACTTGGTGTTGCAGGATTAAAGTTTTTTTCCACATAGACTATTGGACAGAGGACCTGGCATATATTAACCACTCAAATATTAGCAATTAATTCGAATACAAGCCAAGTCTTCAAAAAGGAAAGAAATGTCCTTGTCCACTCAACTGGTATAAGGCAATAGATCAAGCAGGCTTTTCAGACACACAGAGTTACTCTAATCCTGGTATAAAAAAATACTTAGCGTTTTAATGTCTTGGAAAAGACCCAAACAAGATAAGGGCAAATTATGATTATATTGCTACTTGTGACATAATCCGACGGTCTTGCTTTCTCATCTCCTCTTGGGAAAACCACAGCAGAAACCTTCTGAAACCACGCAGTGACCTCACTCTATTATGCCTCACTTCATTCAGGAATCCCACAGATTCTCTCCAGGGGGTTTAATTACCCAAACTATGCAGAGAAACTAATTATAAGAATGCAAGGTTGCCCTGAAGTTGCATTTATGCTCAACCAAGATGATCATAAAATCTTCCCTGCTCATAGCTCTGCTTATTTTTTCACAGTTTGAGGTAAAGATTATTGAGTGTAAAGTCAGCCAAATTTCTGTCTGTATGTTTTCTTTTTCTGCTCTGAGACCTCTCTCTCCACCACATGCCCTAACTTCCTGGTTCCTGCTCCCCTCAATTTAGTGAGAGATTTGAAATAATATAATTGTTGAGAGTGACTTGAGAGTCAGATATATCTGAATTTCAATTCTGACTCAGAGTAACCTACTTGTCTTTGTAAGTACATAATACATGTCAATAAATGAAAATTATTGCTAATTATCGAAATGTCTCATATTTCTTCTATGAAAACACCAAAGTAATGATTTTGAACTGTGGTCTGAGGATAGCTTTCATCAGAATGATTCTTACTAAAAATATAGACTTCCAGGCATTTATTTTTAGTGAGAACTAAAAAGTAAAGGGGCTTCCCTCGTGGGTCAGATGGTAAAAATCCACCTGCAATGCAGGAGATCTGGGTTCAATCCCTGGGTTGGGAAGATCTCCTGGAGATGAGAACAGCTACTCACTCCAGTATTCTGGCCTGGAGAATCCATAGACAGAAGAGCCTGGCAGGCTACAGGCCATGGGTTCGCAAAGAGTTGGACACGATTGAGCGACTTTCACTTTCAAATTAAAGGGGTAAACCTAGGGGAGGGACAGAGCAATCTGTATGATGAGCCCCAAGATGATTCTTCTTCACATTGAGTTATGAGAGTCCCTGAGATTATAATCTCTCCTGAAGATACCAGAGGTGCAGTCCATGTGTTACCTTTCTCAGTGGTATTTGTGTTTTGACCTGACCTCTGACAGAAGGGTGAGAGAATTTTGGACTGAGTCTCAGGCTTTGCTGAGCAAGACTGGAAAAGCTTTTACAAGCTCCAGGGATGTCCAGTTCCCTGAAATCACACTGAGTTTATGTATAAGGTTGACCTCATAGGTAATTCTGTTTTTGTGGTTTGAGTCCTTAACCTCTTGGGGCTTCTTGGTGGCCCAGAAGGTAAAAAATCTGCCTGTAGGAAGATCCCCCATAAAATGAACTCCAGTATTCTTGCCTGGAAGAGGAGCCTGGTGGGCTACAGTCCATGGGATTGCAGTGGTGCCCAAATGTGGGTGCAACGGACACCTCTCCTGGGGCATCTGGGAGTGTGGGGGGTTGGATACCAAAATGACTGGGGTGGGCTCAGAGATGCAGATGTTTTGACACGAATGAGGTAGTTCTGCCCAATGAGGAGGATCTTGTGTCATAGGACATCATGTCTCTGCTGAAGGTTGAGGGCAAAGGGAGGCAAGAGGGATGATTTCTATTACTGCTCACTTGTGATGGCAGAAGCCTGTTCCCATGAGCACCTGGAAGCAGAAGATATGGGTGTCAGACCTGCTCTGCTTCTGCCCCAACCTGCCTCCAGCCCCTCCTTGCCTGCACACCTTCCACCTGCAGGCAATGCCTCCCTTCTGAACCATAGAAGGTGTGGTTACAGCTGGAAATGTCTGTTGATCAGAGGAGGCAGAGTGACTGTAAAGCTTATGAAGCTTGGGCTTCAGGGCTCTTCTCTGGCACAGACCCCTTCATGTCCTGGGAGCTAGGGAGTCAGGAGTGAAAGGCTGACAGCCATCGGGAAGCTTCTGTCTATATAAGCATTCCGGTCAGTTGCCTAGGAGATCTCGTAGGAAAGGCATCTGGATCTCTAGGGTGCCAGCAACTCATTTTCTGTAAATTATTTTTGTAGTTTATTTTCTCATTCTAAGCAAATATTTACTTTTGTATGTAGTTCTGTATTTGTAATCTTGCATTTGTTTTCCTAAAAATCCCTTACTCTCCAAATTGTATAGGCTTAGGACTCATAAAACCTGGACCTATCCTCCCTCCTGATTGGGGCTCTTTAGCTTTACACGAGCTAATATAAGTTTGGGGGAAATAACAAGTTTTTCGCATGAATATGAAATGGGCTCAGGGTGGTGCTTTGGGGCCACAGTGAACTGAACATTAGGCTCTATATTCATTGGTCAAGAATGGTCTCGTGGCAGTAATTCCCCACATTTACTGAAGGCCCTCCAGGTTGCACCTTTGCAGGTTGAGTGACCCCGTGCAGGGACTGGTCACTGGCTGAAACATGAGGAGAGGTCAAGCCAATTGACATGATGCACCAGGGCTGATGGGTTTCCCTGGTGGCTCAGATGGTAAAGACTCTGCCTGCAATGCAGGAGACCTGGTTTGATTCTGGGTTGGGAAGATCCCCTGGAGAGGAATGACTACCCACTCTTGTATTCTGGCCTGGATAATTCTATGAACAGAGGAGCCTGGAACGATACAGTCCATGGGGTCGCAAAGAGTTGGACGCAACGGAGCAATGAACACTTCAGCGCTGATAAACGCATTCCTGCATATTCATCACAGCAAAGTCAATCAGGATGGTTCCACTCAAGAAGTTAGTTCTATTGAAGAAGATTCCAGTTTCCAGGAGCGTCATTATAAGAATCAGCAACACCTGGTGAGTGACTCATCCGTCTATAACCTAGAATTGGCTGCTATTGAGTAGCTGGTAAGTCTTTTGACAGATAATTTTATCTGGGTAGAAAGGGACATGTGAATTAATTTGATTTTCTCAAAAGAAAAATCATGTGTTAACTATATCGCCACAATTACTTTTGGAGCATTTTATCATCAACTTTGGGAAGCTATTTGGCATTTACTTTCACTTTAATATTCACTGCTTTTTCAGAAATTTTCCATCAAAATGAAAGGGACATGTGAATTAATTTGATTTTCTCAAAAGAAAAATCATGTGTTAACTATATCGCCACAATTACTTTTGGAGCATTTTATCATCAACTTTGGGAAGCTATTTGGCATTTACTTTCACTTTAATATTCACTGCTTTTTCAGAAATTTTCCATCAAAACAACTGTAATGTGTTGAGAAACCCTGTTCGATGATTTGTTGAAGTTATTCTCACTTCTTTTTAAAAGACCTCTATTCTCTTTCTACCTCAGTGTGACACAAACTGACCTTGAACAAATCTTTTACTCTCTCTGGGCTTCAGCATATCTTTGTGTTACATTTAGGTCAGTTCAGTGGTTCTTACACTTCAGTGTACATCAGAGTCACATAAAGGGCTTGTTAAAACATGGATTGCTGGCCCCAACTCTTGGGTTTCCAGTATAGAAGATCTGAGATGAGGCTGAGAACTTGCAAGTCTAGCAAATCTTTAGGTGGTGTTGGTGCTGCTGCTAACCTGGACTGCACTCTGCTAACCCCTGGGCTAGACAAATAGACCCTAATGCTGACTGATGATCAGCATCCTCTGGGGAACTTCTAAGCAAGGGGGATGCCTGAAGCCTGTCTCTGCCTATATCAGAATCTGTAAGAGTCTGGGCCAGGACTAGGATGAGGTGAAGTAAGGCACCCAGGGTACAAAAATAAGGATGGACTCGATTAGAAATGGTTTTCTTTTCCATTATGGTTTATTGAAGGATATTGACTATAGTTTCCTGTGCTATACCAGTAGGAACTAGTTGTTTATCCATTCTGTATTTGATAGAGCATCTACTAATCCCAAACTCCGAATCCTTGTGTCCCCCACCACTCCCTCCCTTGGCAACTACAAGAGTGTTCCTTATGTCTGTGAGTCTATTTCTGTTTTGTATATATGCTCATTTGTGTCATGTTTTAGATTCCACATATAAGCAATATCAGATGACACTTGTCTTTCTCTTTCTGACTTAGCATGATAATCTGTGGGTCCATCCATGTTGCCTCAAACGGAGGATGACTGCAGTCACTTTTAGGGTTGTACAAATCCAGACACTAAGAGTGAGTGCCTCCTTAAATTTTGCTCCCTAGGCGTCTCACTCACGACCCCCGCCTCTGCTGCCCAGAGCTTTGGCCTTGTTGAGAGGAGAGTTGAAAATTTGTATGTAATGCACCAGACTCGTGGCTGCGCAGATGATTCTCTAAAGCTTCCTGGAGTAATCAGGGTGTGGGGTAGCCTTTTACTCATTTGTAGATTAGACCCTTTCTTTTTTAAAGAATTGTTTATTTATCTATGACCGCACCGGGTCTCCAGGGCTCCATGCAGCTGTGTTTAGTTGCGGCACGCAGAGGCTCCTCCTCGTTGCAGTGCACAGGCGTCTCGCTAAAGTGGCTTCTCTTGTTGCAGAGTGAGCTTTAGATTGCAGGCTCAGTGGTTGTGGCATGCGGGCTTAGTTGCTCCGTGACATGTGGGATCTTCCATATGACATGGATTGAACCTGTGTCCCCTGCATTTGTAGGTGGATTCTTAACCACTGAACCACCGGGAAGTCCCAAGATTGTTTATTTCAACAAGGGATGTCAGCCCAGTGATATTTCTAGGGCTAAAGACTCACAGGTTGTGCTCTTAATAATTGGTTCCTGCTGAATTCCTTCCTTAGGCAGAAACTTTAAGTTACTCAACCTGTTGAGGCTTAACTGCTGATAAACTGATTTATACTGGGGCAATATAGAGTGCAATGCAGCTGCTCACTGCAGCTGCCCCTCTTTCCTTGTTATTCATATATATGCTTGAAAATAACATTGAGTGATAGCATTTCACAGAAGCAAATGATGCTTTATTATTTTTCTTAGAATCATTATTTTGAAATAATTTCAAGTTCACAGTAAATTTGCCAGAACAGTACAAAGTACTCCTACAGCCCCATCATCCAGCCTTTCCAATTGATAATATTTTACTGCATCTGTTCTTTCACCCTGTGTTCTTGGTCCAGGGTCCCATCAGGCACCTGTGGTATAATGCAGTGTTCAGGTCTCCCGAGTCTCTTCAAGTACAGAAGAGTTCCATGGTTTTCCCCTGTTTTCCGTGTCCAGGGTGGTTTTAAAGATTACCGGCCTTTCATGTTGTAAGATTACTCTCAACTGTCTGCTATTTCCTCAAGCCAGACTCAGGTTGTGTGCATTCTTGACAGGAGTCCCAGAGGAATCACCCCTTTTCAGGGCATCATTTCAGGGGGCACTCTCCTGACTGGTCCCACAACTGATGATGTGAACCTTGATCACCTGATTATCTTAGTGTCTGTCAAGTTTCTTTACCAGTTTTCCCTCTGTACTTAGAGTTTTGTGGAGGTATTCCAAGGTCACGTGAATATCCTTCTCCATCGTTAGTGGCTCCCTAATGGTGATTCTCCGTTTCCATCACTCTTTCTACATTTACTAGTGGCCATTCGCATGCAAACCTGAGCTTGTTAATATGCATGGACTCATTGTGTATTAGTCAGG